>MU219083.1:45287-61625 GCA_018584345.1 Thuja plicata
TACTGTATCAGTTTAACCATTGAGCTAAATCTCTTACCTGAGTGGACTTAACAGTCTTTTGTATTTCAATTTGACATTCAAGGAATGTTAATTATTTTCTTGTTGACCCCATAGTGAATGCTAGTCGAAGGAGCACTTTTAATGATAAATCCTCTAACAATATCACACCTAACAGTGTGTTTTGTAACATTTAACAAGGTTGGCTCTTAACCTAGCTCACTTTAGAAGAGTGAAATATTTTGGGTTACTGATTCCAGGTGGTTTTTCCCTTAGCAGGGTTTCCACGTTAAATATTTGTGTTATGTGTTATTTATTATGATTGTTTTTCTATCATACTTTACATATTTCATATTTGATCAATCGGTAAACACACTTTTGGAAATTGCTGGTATTCGGTAAATAAACATAAAGTTATAGATTAACATCTTACCGAGTTGATTGATTTGTTGAAGAAGTTTTAAAAAAGTACATCTGAAATATTGGGGATGTAGGATAGCTGATTCATCCCCCCCCCTAGTTATCTAACATTCCCATGTTGCAGAGGTTGATGAAGGATCATGGCACAATGAAGTGTCATCTATTATTCTTTTTACAAGAACAACACGTGTAACATATCTTTTTCCATGTTGCAAAGCTAGAAGATAAGGTTTTTTTTTATTTCAAACATGTAATTTTGTTGCTCAAATGCCAGATGAATGCTCTATTCTCGAACGTGTGGGTATTGATGAGCATTTATGAGGAATAATAAAGATAAACATTTTGTTGGTCGAGCATTGGGATAGGGTGTGAGGATACCCCTATTGTACCCCCTAGAAAATATGAACATTTTTTTGCTATCTCTTACCTTTTCAAATGTAATTAATATGGAATATAGTTTAGAAATAGACAAAATGCAAAAGAAAGTCGACGAAAATGGACAAAAATTAATTACCTCAATTTGTATCCTACCATGTCAAGTCTCATAGTTTAATGATGCTAGTTATGCATGTTGTAAATTCGTCAATGATATTTGTTGATGTAGAGAAAACTTTAGTGGCCAATCTTCGTCAATCTCTGAATATTTTTGTAGATACCCAAAAATAGACATAATTGCAAGCTAGAATTAAATCAATAATTATTCTTCTATTAATTAATGATTATTTAATCATTAATTAATCATCTTATTTTCTACTAAAAAACCAATATTTTAATCAGTTAATCACCTCTCTAATATTAATTAAATAATTAAGTTTATTTAATTAATTACCTTTAATTAATTAATCTTTATCACTTCATTGAATTCAATTTCCTATTTCCCATGATTTGAATTTAATTATTCAAATTAGCTAATTATTCTTCTAAATTAAATTAATTGACCAAATTAATTTAATTTCACATCAATTCTAATTAATTTCATTTCGATTTAATTTCATTCTGATTTCATCTTTATCTTTAATTGAATTTTTAATTCAGTTAAATCTTCTTAAAAATAAAAAATAAAAAATAAAAAATAAAAAATATGAGGCAATTATAATTTCTAAAAAACTCAAAAAACCTCATAAATTGAGAAAAAAAACTTTCTAAAGATCAATCATCATTTTAATTAAAAATTTAATTCTTTTCTCAAAATTCAAATTTAGAAATTCTTATTTTTAGAAAAAAAATAACTAAATCCTCTCATCTTAATCTCATCTTTATTTCCTAAATAACTCTTTGCTTTTTTGAGTTAAATTGGAATTAAGTCCTTTATTCTTGAAAGTTACCCAAATCTTTTCAGTTCTTAATTATCTCTTCCATTCGATCTATTTTTCTCAAATCAATCTCGATCGTCCATTCAAATCATAATTTCTATATAAGAAACACTAATCTCTCATAAATATATCTCTGAATTTTGTCTCGAACTTATGCCTATTTTTATAAAAGTATCACAATTTCTTGGATCTTTGAGTCAAGGTGCTGCCAGAATCACAGCTGAGTGCCACACCTCAACAAGGAGAAGAAAACCAACAAAAGCCCCAAGCATCATTTGGTTCACACATGTGTTTACTTTCTGAATATGATGTTTGTTATTTTGTTGTTTGTAGGGTTTAATGATTATTAGTAGTTTTCTTGATTAGTTTGGTACGACTAAATTATTTCTTTGAACTTGTGTAGAATTTCCCTACATACATTTTGGTGAACCCGACGTGAATGAACAACCCAAAAGATTCTAAAAAATTGATAGATTTGTCTTCCATATTTGCATGCAGGTTTTCTTTGTTGATATCTTGTTACCTGCAAGGTTTTAAAAGATTTAGTCATATCTCGTAAATGGATTGGAATTTTCTGATGAAATTTTTATTGCAGTTTTTAGATTGAATCAAGAGGCTACAATATGAAAATAAGAAAAAAAATTTCATTTTTGTATGATTTATAATTTTTTTATGATATTTCAAAAAAAAAAATTGTGGGTGCAAATCAATGAATTTATTTGAAAACTTTACATTTATGGAAATATCACAAAAATCTAAATAGGGGTTGTTCTCTATATTTTCAATTTTGATAACAAATAATGGCTGAAATAAATAGATCTTTCAAATCTGGTATGTTTTCATAAATCGGGTCTCGAGAACACAAATGAAGGAAGTTTTTAAAAATTCTTACATTTTTAGAAAGCTCATTGATTTTTACCAGGGGCTACTTCTTTACATTTATGCTTTTTTAGGCCATAAATATATCTAAAAATTATATCTTAATGACTACGTCAAAAATAGAAAAACAATCAAGGTGCACTTGTCCCAATTTCAATTGATTTGTATGCTCATCCATGATTTTACTAAGCATATCAATTTTATTTCACCTTGGATTATTTTTGTTGGAATAATGTGTGTGGAAGCTTCTGTGAGCGCTTATGAGCTGGAACGATCGCCACTAGGTGAGTATTAACAAATACAAAAAAAAAAATTCAAAAATGCACCTAGCCTTTGCTAGCTTTGAATAAGGTAAACCTTATCCCTTTGAATTTTTGCTTAAATTTTGGCATTCAATGTTCAACATCTAGCTTAATTATAAAGCCTACTATTGTTTGATAAATTTTGGTATTAGGCCTATGCTCTTTACTTTCATAGTGAATCAGAATGCCAAACATATCAAAATGGATCAATAGAAAGAAAGGCTAAAAGAATGAACAAACACTAAAATTTAAGCCTCTTTTTTGTGTATAAAAGCATTAGGCCTATGATTTTCACTTTCATAGTGAATCAAAATGCCAAACATGTTCAAATCCCCCTAGATTAAAAGGCTTGGGAAAGAATCTTGGTAAACATGTTTGGAAGTGAGTAAGTAATAGGGATATGCACTTATCCTTCTCAGGGTAATTAGATTCCTAGACCTACTTCTCATTTCAATTTCATTGCTTTCATGAACATGCTACTTAAATTATAACTTTAGAGGGATCGCCTCCCAAGAACATGCCTTAGTGAGGCCGGTGAGAGGTACAACCCAAAGTGGGATACAATTGCTTTTCCCACAATAATCCAACCCATTATAAAATAAAATGTGTTCATCCTTAATGGGGTGAATGATAGAAAAACTTGAGAATAACATCTCCCCTAGTAGTCTTTCAAGATTGTATAAAATCATATTTTTATGCGTGTGGGAGACCTTTTTAATGGGGGATAGACTCAAGTCTTTCTGAACGGAATCCTTACTAGACCCTGGTTAATTAAAAGCCACATTTTTTAGCCATGTTGAACCAAATTGATCTTAGGTAGATTGCCTAGAATATCTTCTAACACAAGACTTATCAAAACATTCTGGAACATACACTTTGTGTTTATCTACTAGGACTATTGGTTGAAGTGAGTGTTGTGCTTGTCATTTTATTTGTTGGATTCAATGTCATGTTACAAGTGTCATGAAAATATTCTTAAGATCAAGATTTGAAAGTTTGATATCAAGGATCCCAGGTCCATAGAACCAAGATATCACAATCAAACATCAACAAGTCTTAATCACAAAGACGAGTCTTTCTCTATCAGACTTCAATTCAAAAGACACCCTTTAATCTTGGAATCATTGCAATAACATTTTGAAAAACACTCCAAACACTTAAAATCAATAGCAAGATGTCTCATCCATAACCTTTTGGTCAGAGACCACTCATACGATCTCAAATGAGAAACAACCTAGATGACATTAACTTCAATTCATTTCCTCCATATGAAGAAGAACAAGAAACCAACTACTATGATGACATAGACCCCTTTGTCTATTCAAAAAGTTTCCCTGAGATGACACAACAACAATTGAATACCAACATCCTTATACAAAAAATGATAAAAATGTGAATCTAGTTAGTTGATATTAAAAATCAGAGAGAACCAGATTCTTACACTAAAAAGGACTTATATCCATACCCTTTTGATAAATCAAACTATAGGCCTCTAATCAAATCAGATCTCAACGAACATCCTCTTGCTTCCTCATATCCATCACCAAGGATTTCCCAAACAAACACAATTGAAAATATGTCATGCTTTGGACATCAATCAAGCATGATCAATAGGAAATCTATTATACCACATGTTCAATCAAAAAATTCTTAGAACATGAAAATGTCAATGTGGTATCACCAACAAGATCACTCAAGATTTTTTTTTCCAATCTATTCATTTATATCATCTGCGTAACAAACTAGCTCATAATCATCATCTCATTGTTCAATAAAATTAAATTCATCTACCTATGTCTAGCAATGGCACATTCCAAAATAATCACACCAATGGCACATATGCCTCCATTAAAGAAGTTTTCCCTCAATAATCATCCATATTTCCCACCCTTCCTTCACCTCCTGAAGAGTCACAAGAGCAATCTTGTCCATTTTCATCCAAAGATATATGCAGTAATGAGACCTCCCAAGGGTTATCCACGATGAATCTCCAAGCCAATCCTTTCTTTGATGTAATTTCCATCTATAATTCAGCAGTCCTAGATCCAATGCTACTGTATGCCACATTCCTAGATAAACCTACCCAAGAGAGTCCCATTTAGAGTCCTCCTTCATGTCAAAACATTGATCCCTTCCAAGAATCCATCATACATGTCCAAACTCATACCCCATGTCAAGAGGGTGATGCAAAGCATGAAGAAATGAGTCCAAAAATAAATCAAGAGCAAGATACCAAGAATGACCAAACCTATCCAATTTTTGACCAAGATCCTATCTTCCTAGATTTTAATAATAAACCTACCATCCATGTCAATCCTATCAATGAGGATTCCCATCTATTCAAGAACAAAGTTTCCCTCCAAGTCTCATGGACCTTCCACCTCCTATTCCTAATCAAGATTGTGGCACCCCTTCCATTATTCTCAATGATGTTATTCATAGTCAAGAGAAAGCCACCCTTAAAATTGAGTCAAATGATCCCCTTCCAAGTCAAGCTCAAAGTATCCCTTCACCTTCATATCCATCAAAAGATCCCATCATACCTTCAAATCCTCATCCTAAGCCTACCATTCCTTCATCTCCATATCGTAATCCTCTACGTTCTCCATAAGATCCTATCCTACCAAATGATCTTGTCATTCCTCTACCTTTCTCACAGAATCCTATCCTACCAAATGATCTTGATATTCCTCCTATTCCATCGCATGATCCCATTATTCCTCCTTAACCCCCTCATGATCCAAGTATATCTACACAAGTTGTTCATGAACCCCATCCACCATCCAAATAACTTCCATCCACTTAAAAGTCTATTTTGGGTCCTTATCTCCCAAAATCCATATCCATATTCACTTCCCCATCAAATCCAAAATGCATAGTCATTCCTCCATTAAATCCAAGATCTTTTCCTCCATCACTCCAACACCCTTCAAGGTTTTTGCCAATGTTTACCTTGTCACCATTTCCATATAATCGTAATAAAGTCTTTCAATCCATCCATTATCCAACACATTTTTTCCAGCCTATCCAATCCTTTGCATAAACCCTTACCCCACTTCATCCAACCATCCATTTCATCTCCCTTTTTCATTACCCTACCAATGTCTATGAGCATACCATCAAAAGATATGATCCATTGTTTCATATCTTTCAAGAGCACTATCCAAGGACTACATATGCATGATTCCTTCCTCTATTTCCTACCATGAGTCTATCACCTTCCCAAAAAGTCAAAAAAAAGGGAAAAAAGTCAAAAAAATAATTGCCTTGATGAAAACCTAGCAAACAGGCATCTTGGTAACACAAAAAAAATAAAGAGAAATAATTTTGTTCAATAGTGAAAACCTGACAAATAGGCGCTTTGGACAAGTACCATGATAAAAACCTAGCAAATAGGCATCATGTGTAAGTTATGAACTTCTTGCATTCCTACTTAGGGACAGGTTCTGCATCCATCATATCATATCCCTTTCATTTCCTTCATTATCCTATCCAAATCCCTCTCTTAATCTTGATGGAAACTAAAGACAAAATGAAAAACATTTTGTCAACATCCTCTTGACATGTCCACTCTTATAAACCACATGCCAATTAGTACACCATTTCATTACCCTATATTGTCATATCCAATCCTAAACTTGGTACACAAAAATCATCCCATCTCGTGGGTAATCCTTGGCATCCAAATAGCTTCAAGACATTTCATGAGACATTTGGCCTTCATCCTTCTACCATTCCATCCATCAATCCATAATTTCCTTGCCTTTCTAGACATTGGGGGCAACTCTAAAATCTAAAAACATTCAAATAATGACCTCAAAATTCTAAAAACATTCAAACAATGACCTGAAAAAATCAAATAATGTCATGAAAAAAATCTAAAAACATTCAAATAATATCCTAAAAAAATCCTAAATTTTTTAAAAACATCCTGAAAAATACCTAAAAATGCTAAAATACCCTAAAAATTATCAAGAACATCATATATGATCTTGAAATAATCTCAAAAATTGAAAATATCAAAAATTCATCTAAGACTACAATGTTTGGGGTGTCTGTGATAAGAGCCTTCACCTATGCGATACGCCACACGTAGCTCAACTCCAAACATATGAAACTTTTGATGGACCCCATAAAATCAAAACATATGTAACAAGCCATTCTGAGCTTACAAATCACCGAATCAGTCAACCGTTCGAAGAGAATCAGCTACAATCACGTAACAAGCCATTCTAGGTTTACAAATCACTAAATCGGTCAACCGTTCGATGAGAATAAGCTATAGTAATGCAACAAGCCATTCTGAGCTTACAAATCATAGAATCGGTCAACTGTTCAATGAGAATCAGCTATAATCATGTAACAAGCCATTCTGAGTTTAAAAATTACCGAATCAGTCAACCGTTCGATGAGAATCAATTACAATCATGTGACAAGCCATTCTAAGCTTACAAAACACTGAATCTATCAATCATTCGATCAGAATCAATTACAATCACGTAACAAGCCATTCTTAGCTTACAAATCACTGAATTGGTCAACCGTTTGATGAGAATCATCTACAATCACGTAACAAGCCATTCTGAGCTTACAAATCACCGAATCAGTCAAACATTTGATGAGAATCATTTACAATCATGTAAGAAGCCATTCTGAGGTTACAAATAACTAAATCGGTCAACCGTTCGATGAGAATCAACTATAATCATGTAACAAGCCATTTTGAGCTTACAAATCACCGAAACAGTCAATTGTTCGATGAGAATCAATTACAATCACATAAAAAGCCATTTTGAGTTTACAAATCTCTGAATCAGTCAACCGTTTGATGAGAATCAGCTACAATCATGTAACAAACTATTTTGAGCTCACAAATCACTGAATCGATCAACTGTTGGATGAGAATCAGCTACAAGCACATAACAAGCCATTCAGAGCTTACAAATCACCGTATCGGTCAACCGTTCATTGAGAATCAGCTAGAATAAAGTAAAAAGGCATTTTGAGCTTACAAATCACTGAATCGGTCAACCGTTTGATGAGAATCAATCACAATCACGTAATAAGCCATTCAGTGCTTACAAATAACTGAATCGGTCAACCGTTTGATGAGAATCATCTCTAATCATGTAACAAGCCATTCCAAGCTTCCAAATCATCGAATCGGTCAAGCATTTGATAAGAATCAATTACAATCATGTAACAAGCCATTGTGAGCTGCTTACAAATCATCGAATCGATCATCGTTCAATGAGAATCAATTGCAGTCACGTAACAAGCCATTCTGATCTTAAATATCACTGAATCGATCAATCGTTTGATGAGAATTAGCTATAATCACGTAACAAGCCATTCTAATCTTACAAATCACCCATTCAGTCAACCGTTGAATGAGAATCAATTACAATCACGTCACAAGCCATTCTAAGCTTACAAATCACCGAATCAGTCAACTGTTTGATGAGAAATAATTACAATCACGTAACAAGCCATTCTAAGCTAACAAATCACCGAATCGGTCAACCGTTCGATGAGAATCAACTACAATAACATAACAAGCCATTTTGATCTTACAAATCACTGAATCGGTAAACCATTAGATGCAAATCAACTATAATCATGTAAGAAGCCATTCTGAGCTTACAAATCACCAAATCAATCAACCGTTCAATGAGAATAAGCTACAATCACGTAACAAGCTATTCTGAGCTTACAAATCACCAAAAAGGTCAACCGTTCAATGAGAATTAGCTATAATCATGTAAAAAGCCATTTTGAGCTCACAAATCACCAAATCAGTCAACCATTCTATGAGAATCAATTATAATCATGTAAAAATCCATTCTAAGCTTACAAATCACTGAATCGGTCAACCGTTTGATGAGAATCAATTACAATCACGTAACAAGCCATTCTTAAATTACAAATCAATGAATCGATTAAGCGTTTGATGGGAATCAACTACAATCACGTAACAAGCCATTTTGAGCTTACAAATCACTGAAATGGTCAACTGTTCAATGAGAATCAATTGCAATCACGTAACAAGCCATTTTGAGCTTACAAATCACCAAATTGGTGAGCTGTTCGATGAGAATCAATTACAATCACATATCAAGTCATTCTTAGCTTACAAATCACCGAATCGGTCAACTGTTCCATGAGCTTACAAATCATCAAATCGGTCACACATTCAATCTGAATCAGCTACAATCACGTAACAAGCCATTCTGTGCTTATAAATAAATGAATTAGTCAACCATTGGATGAGAATCAACTATAATCACGTAGCAAGCCATTCTGAGCTTAGAAACCACCGAATCAGTCAACCATGGGATCAGGATCAGCTACAATCATGTAACAAGCCATTTTAAGCTTATAAATCACCAAATCGGTCAACCGTTTGATAAGAATCAACTACAATCACGTAACAAGCCATTCTGAGCTTACAAATAACTGAATCGGTCAACCATTGATTGATAATAATCTCCAATCACGTACCAAGCTGTTATGAGCTTATAAATAACCGAATCAGTCAACCGTTTGATGAGAATTAATTACACTCACGTAACAAGCCATTCTTAGCTTACAAAACACCGAATCGGTCAACCGTTCGATAAGAATCAGCTACAATCACGTAACAAGCCATTCTGAGCTTACAAATCACTGAATCGGTCAACTATTCGATGAGAATCAATTACAATCATGTAACAAGCCATTCTGAGCTTACAATTCACCGAATCAGTCAACCATTCGATGAGACTCAACTACAATCATGAAACAAGCCATTCTAAGATTACAAATCACTAAATCAGTCAACCATTCGATGTGAGCCATCTCCAATCACGTAACAAGTCATTTTGATCTTACAAATCACCGAATCGGTCAATTATTTGATGAGAATGAATTACAATCACATACCACGCCATTTTGAGCTTACAAATCATTGAATCGGTCAACCATTTGATGAGAATCAGCTACAATCACGTAACAAGCCATTTTGAGCTTACAAATCACCAAATCAGTCAACCATTCGATGAGAATCAACTACAATCACGTAACAAGGCATTCTGAGCTCACAAATGACCGAACTGGTCAACCATTCGATAAAAATTAGCTACAATCACGTAACAAGCCATCTGAGCTTACAAATCACTGAATTGATCAACCGTTCAATGGGAATCATCTCCAATCACGTAACAAGCCATTCTGAGCTTACAAATCACCAAATCGGTCAACCATTTGATGAGAATGAATTACAATCATGTAACAAGCCATTGTGAGCCTACAAATCACCGAATTGGTCAACCGTTCGATGTGAATCAGCTATAATTATGTAACAAGCCATTCTGAGCTTACAAATAGCCTAATCGTTCAACCATTTGATGAGAATCAATTACAATCACGTAACAAGTCATTCTGAGCTTACAAATGACCGAACCGGTCAACCATTTGATGAGAATCAGCTACAATCATGTAACAAGCCATCTGAGCTTACAAATCACCTAATCAGTCAACTGTTCGATGAGAATCAGCTACAATCACGTAACAATCCATTTTGAGCTTACAAATCACCGAATCAGTCAACCGTTCGATGAGAATCAATTACAATCATGTAATAAGCCATTTTGAGCTTGCAAATCACCGAATCGGTCAACCATTTGATGAGAATCAATTAAAATCACATAACAAGCAATTCTTAGCTTACAAATCACCAAATCGGTCAACCCTTCGATGAGACTGAAATAGAATCACGTAACAAGCCATTCTGAGCTTACAAATCACCGAATCGGTCAATCGTTCGATGAGAATCAGCTACAATCATGTAACAAGCCATTCTGAGGTTACAAATCATCAAATCAGTCAACCATTCGATGAGAATCAATTATAATCAGGTAACAAGCCATTCTGAACTTGCAAATCACTGAATCAGTCAACCATTCGATGAGAGTCAATTAAAATCACGTAACAAGCAATTCTTAGCTTACAAATCACCAAATCGGTCAACCCTTCGATGAGAATGAAATACAATCACGTAACAAGCCATTCTGAGCTTACAAATCACCGAATTGGTCAACTGTTTGATGAGAATCAACTACAATCACGTAACAAGCCCTTCTGAGCTTACAAATCACCGAATCGGTCAACCATTGGATGAGAATCAATTATAATCATGTAACAAGCCATTCTTAGCTTACAAATCACTGAATAGATCAATCGTTCGATAAGAATTAGCTACAATAATGTAACAAGCCATTCTGAACTTACAAATCACCAAAACGGTCAACCTTTCGATGAAAATCAATTGCAATCATGAAAGTAGCCATTTTGAGCTTACAAATTACCGAATTGGTCAATCGTTCGATGACAATCAACTATAATCATGTAGCAAGCCATTCTTAGCTTACTAATCACCAAATCAGTCAACCGTTCGATGAGAATCAACTACAATCACGTAACAATCCATTCTTCGCTAACAAATCACTGAATTGGTCAATCGATCGATAAGAATCAGCTACAATGATGTAATAAGCCATTCTAAGCTTACAAGTCACTGAATCGGTCAACAATTCGATGAGAATCAATTATAATCACGTAAAAAGCCATTCTGAGATTACAAATCACCAAATCGATGAATCGTTCGATGAGAATCAATTATAATCACGTAACAAGCCATTCTAAGCTTACAAATCACCAAATCGGTCAACCGTTTGATGAGAATCAGCTACGATAACGTAACAAGTCATTCTGAGCTTACAAATCACCGAATCAATCAACTATTTGATGAGAATCAATTAAAATCATTTAACAAGCCATTTTGAGCTAACAAATCACCGAATCGGTCAACAATCTAATGAGAATTAGCTACAATCACGTAACAAGCCATTCTGAGCTTACAAATCACCGAATCTGTCAACCGTTCAATGAGAATCATCTGCAATCATGTAACAAGCTATTTTGAGCTTACAAATCACCGAATCGGTCAACCATTCGATGAGAATTAATTACAATCACATAACAAGCCATTCTGAGCTTACAAATCACTGAATCAGTCAACCATTGGATCAGAATCAGCTACAATTATGTAAAAAGCCATTCTGAGCTTAGAAATCATGAAACCGGTCAACCGTTTGATGAGAATCAATTATAATCATGTAACAAGTCATTCTATGCTTACAAATCACTGAATCGGTCAACCGTTCTATGAGAATCAGCTACAATCATGTAAGAACCGATTCTGAGCTTACAAAATCACTAACTCAGTCAACCATTCAATTAGAATCATTTGCAATCATGTAAGAAGCCATTGTAAGCTTACAAATCACCAAATCAGTCAACCGTTCAATGAGAATCAGCTACAATCACGTAACTAGCCATTTTGAGCTTACAAATCCCTGAATCGGTCAACCGTTTGATGAGAATCAGCTACAATCACGTAACAAGCCATTCTAAGCTTACAAATCACTGAATCAATCAACTATTCAATGAGAATAAGCTACAATCAAGTAACAAACCATTCTTAGCTTACAAATCACTGAAACGGTCAACTGTTCGATAAAAATCAATTACAATTACGTAACAAGCCATTCTGAGCTTACAAATCACCGAATCAGTCAACTATTCGATGAAAATCAACTCCAATCACGTAACAAGCCATTCTAAGCTTAAAAATTACCGAATCGGTCAACCGTTTGATGAGAATCAGCTACAATCACGTAATAAGCCATTCTAAGCTTACAAATCACTAAATCGGTCAACCGTACGATGAGACTAAGCTACAATCACGTAACAAGCCATTCTAAGCTTACAAATCATCAAAACGGTCAATGTTTTGATGAGAATCAATTGCAATCCTGTAACAAGCCATTCTGAGCTTACAAATCACTGACTCGGTCAACCGTTCGATGAGAATCATTTACATTCACATAAGAAGCCATTCTGAGCATATAAATCACCGAATCGGTCACTTATTTGATGAGAATCAGCTATAATCATGTAACAAGCCATTCTGAGCTTACAAAACATTGAATCGGTCAATCATTCGATGAGAATGAATTAGAATCACGTAACAAGCCTTTCTGAGTTTACAAATCACCGAATTGGTCAACCATTTGATGAGAATCAATTACAATCATGTAAGAATCCATTCTAAGCTTACAAATCACTGAATCGGTCAACCGTTCAATGAGAATCAACTACAATCATGTAACAAGCCATTCTAAGCTTACAAATCACCGAATCGGTCAATCTTTCGATGAGAATAAGCTACAATCACGTAATAAGCCCTTCTTTGCTTACAAATCATAGAATCGGTCAACCGTTCGATGAGGATCAGCTACAATCATGTAACAAGCCATTCTGAGCTTACAAATCACCAAATCGGTCAGCCATTCAATGAGAATCAATTACAATCACGTAACAAGCCTTTCTGAACATACAAATCACCAAATCGGTCAACCATTCAATGAGAATCAGCGATAATCACCTAACAAGCCATTCTGAGCTTACAATTCACCGAATCAGTCGACTATTCGATGAGAATCAGCTACAATCATGTAACAAGCTATTGTGAGCTTACAAGTCACCAAATCGGTCAACTGTTCGATGAGAATCAACTACAATCACGTAAGCATCCATTCTAAGCATACAAATCACCGAATCGGTCACCCGTTCGATGAGAATCAATTGCAATCACGTAACAAGCCATTTTGAGCTTAAAAATCATAGAATCGGTCAACCGTTTGATGAGAATAAGCTAAAATCATGTAACAAGTCATTCTGAGCTTACAAATCACTGAATTGGTCAACCGTTAGATAAGAATCAACTATAATCACGTAACAAGCCATTTTGAGATTACAAATCATCGAATCGATCAACCGTTCAATGAGAATTAGCTACAATCATGAACAAACCATTTTGACCTTACAAATCACCAAATCAGTCAACCGTTCGATGAGAATCATCTCCAATCACCTAACAATCCATTCTAAGCTTAGAAATCACCGAATTGGTCAACCATTTGATGAGAATTAGTTACAATCACGTACCAAGCCATTGTGAGCTTACAATTCACCGAATTGATCAATCATTTGATGAGAATCAGCTACAACGTAACAAGGTATTCTGAGCTTACAAATCACTAAATCGGTCAACCATTCGATGAGAATAAGCTACAATCACGTAACAAGCCATTCTTACCTTACAAATCACTAAATCGGTCAATCGTTCGATGAGAATCAATTACAATCATGTAAAAACCTATTTTGAGCTTACAAATCATCGAATCGGTCAACCTTTCAATGAGAATCAATTACAATGACGTAACAAGCCATTCTGAGCTTATAAATCACCGAATCGTTCAACTGTTTGATGAGAATCAACTACAATCATGTAATAAGCCATTCTGAGCTTACAAATAACGGAATCGGTCATACTCCCCCCAAAACATAACCCTAAACATGTAGAACGCCTCTAAAGCATGAAACTGCAAACACTGTCGAAGAATAACTGTCGATCTCTGAAGAACCTCCACTATAAAGAACATGACCTGGTAGAGAAGACTATAATCTACACAAATCAGGATGGCAAACAAATGCAAACATTAAGACTTGAAGATACAGATGACAAAATGCCAAAGCCTGAAGATTTGATCAACTGAAGATAGTAGGATCCAGCCAAAAATAGGAATGAAAAAGTATCCATATGGTAAATGATCCATCTCATCGAAATGCATGGATACTAAGCCACTGCAGCTGCCTGGTACATAAGAATAAATATTGAATACATAGCTCACTCCATCAAACCAAGAAGCATGAGAAATAATAATAGATACCCTCCCCTGAATTTTGAGGAAGAGGCATGAAAAGTACACTGAAATAGAATGCCAAAAAAAAGTGCATCTGGAAGACTAGGAACATACCAGAAAGTACAAACACATATAAAGGTAGGTGTCATCGACACCATCATGAGGCTAATATCATGGAAGGAATAATCACTTGAAAAAATTTTGTTGGCAAAAAAACCAAATATCAAACCCCCCATGGCACTGTCTAATGGAGTACGAGTACAAATAGACACAAGATGTGAAAGATCACAAGAATACAACATATGAAACTTTATCTTAGTGCGTTCACAAAAAGCTTACAAAAATGATGTCAATAATGCTAAAAAAAGATAGAAATTTGTATGTACATGAACTACCAGATAAATACAAGTCATCCCATGCAAAAAATGAGATCCCAAGACCTGAAACAGCCAAGTAATCTACCAAAAAGCATAAATAATTTTTTTTAATAAAATGTATATGGAGAAGAATCTAGAAAGAAGACCCATATCACTAGAAAGTACACAGATCCATCTTTTTAATGATATCTTGTTTGCTAAAATTTGAGTCCGGATGAGCAAGATATGGCTCCCTGAAGGTGAAACAAAATATTTGACTATGATAGAGATAAACACTACCAATAAGGTAAAACTAGAAAATCAAACCTGCACCATTAGATTGGTCTCATAAATTGCTTGGCGATGGTATATGGTTTGTCTGATTTCGATACCGTATACTCAAAATATGACCAAAAAACCACCAGGTATGTTGAATGGACCAGATGGGGTCTAAAGGGTTGTTGATGTCATGTTGGCGTTCGTAATTTGTGAGCATAAATTTGACATCTATATGGCCGTTATCGCAAAACAAAGCCCCCTAGATGGAAAAAAATGCTTTAAAATTAGATGTTTGGAGGTGAGAGAAAAAATGGCAGTAAATGGCCACTGAATCTGACAGAATAAAAATAGAATCTTTGATGGTCAAAGGGAATATTCCCCATCTACATTGGGAATTGTGCTCATAAAAGATGCCAATAATCTCCACCAAAAATATCGGATCCATCAAAATGACCGCCAGAAAAGTGCTGCAAAAAAATTTCCGCCATAATTTTAAGAGAAAAAACATCTCACCAAAAAAATAATATCTGCCATAACCATCACCAAAGTTGACGGCTCCACAAATTTTGGAAAAAATTTCCAAAAATGTCTGCCAAAAATGATGGAGAGGATCCTGGAATATTCTATGGAATCTGTATAGTTCATGGTAGTCCAAAGGAATTGGCACAAAAAATAAGGCGTGCGACTGTGGACGATAGAGATCAACGGTGAGATCCACAGACATGGTGAACAACACCCAGTATAGAATCCAATCAAACCTTGGTTAGTGAGAGCCACAAACTGCATGGGCAAAACAACACGGCTGTGTCTACACAACAACATATTTGCACCTCAATAAAAAATATGATGCTAACAAAAATATGTTAGCATATTGTATTTATTATGTACATATGTATATATATCTATATCTATATATATACATATATATATATAGATATGTATATATACATATGTATATATATATATATGTATATATATCTATATA
>MU219083.1:70638-81925 GCA_018584345.1 Thuja plicata
ATACAACTTATCTTGCTGATACAGATCTCTGTTCTGCGCCAATAGATCCTTACTGATCAAATATATCTTTGCAGCACCTCAAGGATATCTCTAATCCTTCATCAGAATTCGCACATTCCTTCTGCTTGCACACGCTTCTTCATATTTCCACACTTCTCTCTCTCTTCTTGAATTCGCAACTTGATCTTTCATATATACCCTTCAGGTTATCAAGTCGGCCCAATTACAAGTTTCAATTAATAAATATTACATTAGTCGGCTGCATAAACATTTACAAATAAAATCCTTCGTAGGCCGACGCTGTCCAGAAATGATATTCCAGTGTTGACCAACTGATGCTCGGTGAACACTGCAGATTCTGCGAAAATCCTTTGGTAACCGAGTGAACTCGGTAAATTCTAACTTTCCATCACATATTCTTTGATGACCGAGTGAACTCGGTAGAGACTGAATTTCTTTTGTTGACCGAGTGAGCACGGTAGTAACTAACTTCTCGGTATAGTATTCTGGAGCGCTTGGTAGACTCTGTAAATAGCTTCTCTTACCATCTGAGCTCGGTAGACTTGGTTAACTGCCTTGCTGAACATTCTGAGCTTGGTAGACTCTGTCTAATGACTGATATGACATTTGTGTAACATCAAGGACAATACACAATTTAACAATTGTTTCCAACATACCTCAATATCCTTTAGCATCTACTTCATCCAAATAACTTGCGTGCAATTTATTGTTGCTGCTACATATTATGCTTTTGTTGTTGACTGTGACACACAGTCCTACTTCTTGTTGAGCCAAGAAACTAGTCTTTTCCCAAGGAAGAAAGCCCCTGCACTGGTACTCTTCTTGTCATCCACTGAGCCTGCCCAATCAACATCAGTAAAAATATCTAGTGTAAAATCACCTGATTTGTCATACCAAAGTCCTAATTCCATTGTTCCTTTGAGGTATCTGAATATCCTTTTTACAACAATCAAGTGAGTCTCCTTAGGATCTGCTTGAAATCTCGTAACAATTCCAACTGCATTGGAAATATCTGGTCTAGTGTGAGTTAGGTATTGCAAGCCTCCAATCATTTATCTGTATTGAGTTTGAGGTACACCTTTAGACTCATCTGAACTGGACAATTTACACCCTGTCGCCATAGGTGTGCCTACTAGTTTTCTCTCATCCATGTCAAACTTGTTCAATAGGTCTCTAAGGTATTTTATTTGTGAGATGAATATCCCATCCTTACACTGTTGTATCTAGAATCCTAGGAAGAATTTCATCTCCCCAATCATAGACATTTCAAATTCTCCTTTCATTTCATCAACAAACTTGTTACTCATTTCATCATCACCTCCAAAAATGATGTCATCTACAAATACTTCTACAATTAGTAAACCTTCACTACTACATCTTAGATAAAGATTGCTATCTACATTACAATAGACATGGTGCCTTTTTCAGTTTAAAGACCATATCTCTGTCTTCTGATAGATGGAATCCATCAGGCTGCTCAATATACACTTGTTCTTCCAAGTCTCCATTCATGAATGTAGACTTTACATCCATGTGATATACTTTAAAATCTTTATGAGCGACATAGGCAAGAAATAACCCGATTGCCTCTATTCTCGCAACAGATGCAAATGTTTCTTCAAAATCAATTCCTTCTCTCTGTGAGTAGCCTTTGCATACAATTTTGGCCTTGTTTCTGATTACAACTCCATCTGCATTCATCTTGTTTCTGAATACCCACTTAGTACCTATGGCATTCTTGTCGTTTGGCCTTGAAACCAGTTGCCAAGTGTTGTTCTTTTCAATCTGATCCAATTCTTCTTTCATGGCCTCTATGCATGCTTCATCAGGTGTTCTTGGTTCAACCTATGATAATAGACAAAGTGCCTCTCTGATTTGCGCTCTTGTCCTAGGACCTGTACTTTTGTCTCCAATAATCTGATTCACAGGATGATTCTTTGTAACATATCTGGGTGTCCTAGAGATCTTTGCTTCATTTTGATTCATATTGTTTTCACATAGTGTCATCAACTCTACTTGTGATTGTTCTTGAGGTGCTTCCTACACTTGTTCTTTCTCAAACTGATTTAGATTGTCCTGAAATTTCTCTTTCTCATGTCTATCCCAAGTAGGATCACAGGGGTTAAGCTCGCAAGTTCTTTTTTGAACCTGAAACTTGTTTACTGTATATACTGCAGTATTCATAGCCTCTCTCCAATACTTGTGTACAACTTTGCCTTCAATCAACATTGTCCTTGCAGCATTAAGGACTAACCTATTTCTTCTTTCACCTACCACATTCTGTTGTGGTGTTCTAGGTGCAAAAGTATGTCTTTCTATGCCATGTTCATTGCAAAACATATTGAATTCATTTGATCTGAACTCACCTCCTCTGTTTGACCTCAGACATTTGATCTTTAATCCTGATTCACTTTCAACTCTAGCCTTGAAGTGCTTGAATTTCGCAAAAGCTTCTGATTTTTCTCTGAGAAAACTAACCCACATCATTTTGGAATAATCATCAATAAAAAGAATAAAATACCTGTCTCCATAGTATGAGCTTGTCTAAGTAGGACCAAAAAGGTTTGTATGAACTAGATCCAACTTATGTCTTGCTGATAGATCTCTGCTATGAAAGCTTGTTCTTGTTTGCTTTCCCAATACACACTCTCTGCACATAGTGTTAGTAGGCTTAACTATCCTAGGCAAGTCTCTGACTGCATTACTATTACTTGGCTTTACAATACTATCAAAGTTGATATGGCAAAACCTTCTATTCCATAACCAACTATCATCAACCTTGCTAACAAAACACTTTGCTTCCTTAAAATTTAGATGAAAAACATTACTACCTACAAGAGCACAATTGGCTATTAGAATTCCTTTATTGTTCCTGATTGAACATATTTCATCCTTGAATTGTAAATGATAGCCTCTTTCTTCAAGTTGACCAACACTCAACAGATTATGTTTCAATCCTTCAACATAGTACACATATCAGTTTTGTTCTTTCCATCCAAAGAAATTGATCCAATTCCTACTATCAACTTCACAGTGTTTTCACCCATTCTAACAATACCACCATCATACTTTTTCAAACTGACAAATTTGTTTGCATCACCTGTCATATGCTACGAGCATCCACTATCTATAATCCAATCATTAATTTTATCAATATGAGAGACCAAAGCCTTTACCTCTCTAACTGGTTTATCTTCTTTGATTGCCACAAAACCAAGCTCTTTATTTGCTTCAATATCATCATCAGATGTGCCATCATTTGCATAATAACATTCCTTGTCCCTTTTGTACTTTCCAATTTTTTTCTTGCCCTTAGATACCCCATTAGGACACTTAGAAGCAAAATGACCAATCTTATTACAACTAAAACATGTTATAAGTAACTCACCTTCAAACCTTCCTTTGCCCATTCTTTCTCTCCTTGCGATTAGTGCTAAGACCTTTTCATCCAACTTTCTTTCCATTTCCTCAATCTGTTGACATTCTTCATAATCAAGGAATTATTCATTGTATCTGCATCCTTTGCTATGTCCTGCAGTATCTACACCTCTATTCCTATGTCCCACAATATATGTACCTCTGTTCCTGTGAATTATGGCCTTGAAAGCGGTTTCAACTTTTGGTACTGTGTCCTTACATTCTGCAGTCTCATATGTAGTAAGCTTTGAAACTAGTATTTCTCTATTGAATTTCTCAGTTAATGGAATGATCTCTTGGATTGCAATTATCTTTGATTTGAATGTAGGTGTCAATGATCCCATGATCTTGTCAACAACATCATCTTCTGTATAGGTTCCTCCATTCCTTTTGATCCCTGTAACATATTCATTAACTCTTTGAACATACATCCTTATTGTCTCATCTTCTCTCATTTGTAGTGATTCCATCCTTGACTTCCAGTTTTAAAATTTAGCTCGTCTAGTGTATTTGTCTCCTTCATAGATTGTGATCAACCTGTTCCATATGTCATGAGCTTTGTCCAGATCTCTGATCTCTGTGAATTCTCCTTCTAATAGTGCACAGATCAGTGGTTCCCTTGCAATTCTTGTTCTGATGAAATTCCTTCTTATCTTGTTTAGTGACACCTTCCTTTTCCAAGTCATTTTCGGTCACCGAGTCAACATCATTCTTGACTATCAACTGGTATTCGAGTCCCATGCACATTAGATGTCACTTCATTTTGTCCTTCCATCCACTGAAGTTGTCGCCATCAAACCTTGGACTTTCTTTTCTGAAATAAGGCATCTTGATCTTTTCCTCAAGCGGTTACGTTTTCTCTCTGAAGTCTTGACGCTCTGATACCAATTGTTAGAATAACGATGTCTTAATTAATTGAGAGGGGGGGTGAATTAGTTAATTCCAAAACACTTAATATAATTAATCTTTAAGTCCAAACACAATTGCAACACATGAACACAATAACACCAAGACGTGTTCTCGAGGAAACCCTATTAAGGGAAAACCCCAGTGGGGATGAAACCCACAAGATAACTACACTATCTGAATGATACCCTATTAGGAGAACTAGCCCTATTAGGAGCTGATTAATACAATAGGCAAAAGTCCTTTTTAGGAGTTCTGACCCTGTCAGGAGTCTACAAATCCCTGTTAGGGGTGTACAACGGGCCACAGGCCAAATAAACAATTTCTCCTTTACATCCAAGGACATATAATAACTTTGTGCCTCAACACACAATCCTCTGCCTTGTTAGAAGCATATCTTGCAAGCCTTCTTCTCACATACTCTCATCCACATCCACACTTCTCATAAGGAAACAACCTTCCCTATATACAAGTTACACTTATTAATTTCCTAGAGGTCGTCCATTCTAGGACCTCATTACAATATTAAATAATTACATTATCCAAGGTAACCTCACACATGTCATCCCTGAATACAATACAACAATTACAAAGTCTTCACAGTCGGCTCCAATGATTCTTTGATCAAATAAATAGGATCAACACGTTACTACACCAAGTCGGCTTCACATAAACTCGCATGCTACCAAATGCATCACACAAGGTGTCGACCATCACATAAACATGTTGCAGTCATACTGGAGCTTCATCTAGATGTCTTCAGAAAATCCCCAAGTGCGTGTGATGCAAGACATCGCTGTAGATGAGTTAGGACACAAAACAGTGCAACCCGCTCAGAGGGTTTCTCTGTCTCTCGCCTTGCTGACCAGTTTTTACCAAATCACTCATAACTTTTCCAAATGATCACACAAGCGTCTACGCTCATAGGTGAACACCATACACACACCCTGGAACATCTTTCTAAGGCCGCATGATGGAAGTCATCACAACATCTATACAAACCTCTACAACACACTTTTAATCACTGTTTGCATCTCTGTTGCTTCTCTGTTGAACATATGTTGACATCAATGACAAAACCTGTGCACTGATGCAACACTTCCAACACATCTAATAAAATATTGCCAATGACTTGAAACTTGATTAAGTTAATTGCATTGATAGTATCCTTGTATTAGTTCAATTAACTTATTGATTCTAACTTAGTTTGTGAGTTGATTCATTATACCTAGCTAACTTAGCATCATGAATGTTCCTTTAAAAACCTCTTAAGTTGCATTGATTTCAATTGTTGTTTATTTAATCCTTTCAACTAATGATCTTGCATTTGATTAATAGCTTAGGTGGTTGTTGTTACTTAGTTGACTTGTAATTTGAAAAGTAATGAACAGCTAACTAAGAAAAACAAGAAAGCAAGCGAATCCCTCCAAGTCCTTCTCCAAGCCTTCCTTCAAGTCCTTTCCTTCAACTCTGCAATTCGAACCTACAGTAAAACATTAACTTATTAGAATTATGCAAGGAAAACATCATAGAAATGGAAAGTAACTGATTCATGACAGCATGTATATAACTTCACTTCAATCTCATCCCTATGTCAAACCTCAACAAGGGTATCCAATACCTCAGTGCAAAGCCTAGAGGCCAACTCGAAATGAAGAGGATGATGTCTCAATGCGCAAGAGGGCTACTCCCAAATGGAAATGATAACTGCCCCAAATGGCAATGAAGACCTCTTCAAATTGCCCAAGTCAATTGATTTATATATCAAGGGAGGCTACTCAATTTGAATTGCCAAGAAGCTCGATCCAAGTTGAATAATGACCGATATGAAGTGTAACAAGGGTTTGATCCAAGTTGTAATCAAATCCCGATCCAACGTTGGTTGTTCAAAATTTTGGAGAGCGCTGGACTGAGATGTAAAGGAGCCTCCTCCAAGTTGCAAAGATCTGCAGCTTCAGAATGGCTTGTTATGAGACTGTAGCTCATTCTTAGCGAATGATTGACTAATTTGATTATCTAGAACATCAGAATGGCTTCTTATGACATTACAGCTCATTCTTAGCGAATGATTGATTGATTCGGCGATCTAGAACATTAGAATGGCTTATTATGACATTCTAGCTCATTCTTAGCGAACAATTGACTGATTCGGCGATTTGGAATTTCAAAATGTCTTGTTATATGATATTGTAGCTCATTCTCAGCGAATGATTGACTAATTCAGTGATCTAGAACCTCGGAATGGCTTGGTATGACATTGTAGCTTATTCTTAGTGAACGATTAATTGATTCAGTGATCTAGAACTTCAGAACGACTTATTATGAGATTGTAGCTCATTCTCAGTGAACGATAGACTTATTTAGTGATCTGGAACCTAGATTGAGTTATTATGACATTGTAGTGCATTCTTAGCGAATGATTGACCGATTCTGTGATCTGGAACTTAAGAACGGCTTGTTATGAGATTGTAGTTCATTCTCAGTGAACGATTGACCGATTCTACGATCTTGAACTTCAGAATTGATTATTATGACATTGAAGCTCATTCTTAGCGAACGATTGACTGATTTCACGATTTGGAACTTTAGAATGGCTTATTATGAGATTTTAGCTCATTGACAGCGAAGGATTAACCGATTCAGCGATCTAAAACTTCAGAATGGCTTGTTATGAGATTGTAGCTCATTCTCAGTGAATGATTGACCAATTTAGCCATCTAAAACCTTGAAATGGCTTGTTATGACATTGTAGCACATTCATAGCAAAGAATTGACCGATTCGGCGATTTGGAACTTTAGAACGGCTTGTTATGAGATTGTAGCTCAATTCTCAGCGAATGATTGATCAATTCAGTGATCTAGAACCTCATAATGGCTTATTATGACATTGCAGCTCATTCTTAGCAAACCATTGACCGATTCGGCGATCTAGAACATCTGAATGGCTTATTATGACATTATAGATCATTCTTAGCGAGAAATTGACCAATTCGGTGATCTGGAACTTCAAAATGACATGTTATGACATTGTAGCTAATTCTCAAGGAATGATTGACCGATTCAGTGATCTGGAACCTCGAAATGGCTTGTTATGACATTGTAGCTCATTCTTAGTGAATGATTGACCGATTCGGCGATCTAGAACTTCATATTGACTTGTTATGAGATTGTAGCTCATTCTCAATGAACGATTGACCGATTCAGTGATCTGGAACATCATAATGGCTTATTATGACATTGTAGCTTAGCAAACGATTGACCGATTCGGCAATATGGAACTTCAGAATGGCTTGTTATGAGATTGTAGCTCAATCTCAGTGAAAGATTGACCGATTCAACAATTTTGAACCTCGGAATGGCTTGTTATGACATTGTAGCTCATTCTTAGCGAACGATTGACTGATTCGGCGATCCGCAACTTCACAATGGCTTGTTATGAGATTGTAGCTCATTCTCAGTGAATGATTGATTGATTCAGTGATCTCGAACCTCAGAATGGCTTATTATGACATTGTAGCTCATTCTTAGTGAATGATTGACCGATTTGGCGATTTGGAACTTCAGAATGGCTTGTTATGACATTGTAGCTCATTCTCAGTGAATGATTGATTGATTTAATGATCTGGAACCTCATAATGGCTTGTTATGAGATTGTAGCTCATTCTTAGCGAATGATTGACCGATTCGGCAATCTGGAACTACAGAATGAATTGTTATGAGATTGTAGCTCACTCTCAGCGAACGATTGACCGATTCAGCGATCTAGAACCTCATAATGGATTATTATGACATTGTAGCTCATTCTTAGCGAAAGATTGACCGATTCAGCGATCTAGAACTTCAAAATGGCTTGTTATGAGATTGTAGCTCATTCTCAGTTAATGACTGACCGATTTAGTGATCTGGAATGTCAGAATGGCTTTTTATTACATTGTAGCTAATTCTTAGCGAACGATTGACCGATTCGGCAATTTATAACTTCAGAACGGCTTGTTATGAGATTGTAGCTCATTCTCAATGAACAATTGACCGATTCAGCGATCTGGAATCTCAAAATGGCTTATTATGATATTGCAACTCATTCTTAGTGAACGATTAACCGATTCGGTGATTTGGAAATTCAGAATGGCTTGTTATGAGATTGTAGCTCATTCTTAGTGAACTTTTGACCGATTCGGCAATGTACAACCTTAGAATGGCTTATGATGACATTGCAGCTCATTCTCAGTGAATGACTGACCGATTTAGTGATTTGGAATGTCAGAATGACTTTTTATTACATTATAGCTAATTCTTAGCAAACGATTGACCAATTCAGTGATCTGGAACTTTAGAATGGCTTGTTATGGGATTGTAGCTCATTCTTAGTGGACGATTGACCGATTCAGTGATCTCAAACCTCAGAATGGCTTATTATGACACTGTAGCTCATTCTTAGCAAACGATTGACCTATTCGGTGATCTAGAATTTCAAAATGGCTTGTTATGAGATTGTAGCTCAATCTCAGTGAAGGACTAACCGATTTAGTGATCTGGTTTGTCAGAATGACTTTTTATTACATTGTACCTAATTCTTAGCGAACAATTTACCGATTCGATGATTTATAACTTCAGAACGGCTTGTTATGAGATTATAGCTCATTCTCAGTGAATGATTGACCGATTCAGTGATCTGGAACCTCAGAATGGCTTATTATGATATTGCAACTCATTCTTAGTGAACGATTAACCGATTTGGTGATTTGGAAATTTAGAATGGCTTGTTATGAGATTGTAGCTTATTCTTAGTGAAGAATTGACCGATTCAACAATCTACAACCTCATAATGGCTTATTATGACATTGCAGCTCATTCTTAGCGAACGATTAATTGATTCGGCAATCTAGAACTTTAGAATGGCTTGTTATGAGATTGTAACTCATTCTTAGTGAACGAATGACCTATTCGGTGATCTACAACATCAGAATGGCTTCTTATGATTAAAACATCAGAATGGCTTATTATGGCGATTCCTTTTTTGATTAAAAGAAAATCCCTCTTTTAATTAATAAATAAAATCCCCCAATTAAATTCCCCCCTTTGTGATGGAAAAAGGAAATAAAACAAATAAAAGAAATAAAAAGTCCTTTTCCATTGCTTTTCCTCTCCTCTTTTCTCATTTGTGGAAATTTGTCTCACATGGATCAACCAAGATTTAATCTCCACCATTGCTTATTTTATTTTTACCTCTTAATCTCCACCATCCACTTTCCTATTTAAGGAGCCATCTCTTTCTCATTTCAAGAGAGAGCATTTTTTAGGAGCATTGTTATGTTGCAGGTTTGGAGAGCACTTTTGGAAGAGAATTTGAGCACTTTTGGAGAAGAATTTGAGCACTTGAGCTTGGATATTGAAACTTCTCTCTTCTTGTCTTCTTCTCTCATGCCCCCATGGCAATCCATTTAGATTACTCTTGCATTCTCATTTAAATTAGATTTATATTTGCTTTCATAGATTAGATCTTGCATTCTTATTTCCTTACATAGATTAGATTTCCTTTCAAGCATTGCATTGTTATCATTTAGATTAGCTTGCATCTTCATTTTCATTGTTTTTGATGATCATGGAGGCTAGCATTCTTGCTTTTCATCCTTGAATCTCTCATTTTATGGTGTACTTGCATGGGCACAAAACTAGGTCAAAACTAAGGGCCTCCATATCAAACCCTTGCACTAAGAAATGTGTACTGGTGTCAAAATTAGCGAGATTTTGGAATTCGTTATAATGTTTAGTAAAACTATAGTTTCAGATGAGAATTCCAATTTAATCCTGCAGCCCGCTACACACCTACAATGGTGGAATTGGTTTTGGTCATGACACCATACCTAAGAATGAAACCTAAGACTTGAGAAATATGTATATGAACCTAAGAAACCCTAATCTTGGCATTAGTGGTTAGATTGTATGAATAAAGAGCAAGAAGAGAGAGTTTTTGTGTGTAATTTCATGACAATAGAGTAAATGAAAGGGAGTTTGGATTGAATTAAGATCTATAATCATTTGGAAGTGTTATGTGACCTTTGTACATTATTTTGATTTTGATAGTTTGTGTTTGTGTGATTTTCTTTCAAGTTTTTGTAAATATTTTAGTTTTTGTGTGTTCACTGTCCTGAACCAAATAGTTGAGTCTAGCAAGCATGTAACTCGCTATCCCACGATAGAATCTGTATGACCTCTTGAGGATAGTGAGTGTACATTATGTAATTTCTATGTGTAGGAGAATGGGCCCTCAAGTTTAGAGGAGCTATTATTAAGCTCTTACCCTAGGTGAGTTAAAGACTGCCCGACTAGGGAAGAATGAAGATGTAGAGCTTATAAAATGCAGGGTTGGGAAGTTAAGACCAATACAAGGCATGGATAAGTTGGACATGTGTACTAAGGTTTCTTGTTGTACAAGAGGAGTCCTTACCAATCCATTAGAGTCTTGAATCAAGCTAAGAAATCAGACTGGTTCCAAGAATCCTAAAAACCCTCATAAAACCCTCAGTTGGAGTTAGGGTACTGTACGACCATTTGGAAGCTTAAGACCTTGAAAATCCTTAAGCCCTAAGCAAATGAAGGGAAGTCCTAGAAGGAAATTAGAGCTTGTTAATGGAGTTTTTTTGAGTAATTCCCTATTTTCTCGGAATAGGAGGGCTAATTAGGCTCTTTGCTTGTAGCCCTAAATTGGGTTAAAATCTTGAACTCGATAAAGAAGAAGATTGAAGAGGGTTAATGATGCAGGGGCATCATATGCTCATCACAGGTATCTTGGAGATCCAAGGCATTCCAGTGGATATGGAGCATCTCATAAGGTCAATTGGTCAATTCTACAACCAATTATGGCATTTGCAAGCACAAAAAGTTATAAGTTTGTATGATGTTTTGATTGATTCCAATGTTGACAAGATGTAATTGATCCATG
>MU219083.1:89243-123851 GCA_018584345.1 Thuja plicata
TGAAACCTCCTAGAGTTGACTATTTGTGGATTTTTCCTATCAGGACCTAGAAGGGTCACTTGGAACACTTCTACACTATTGCTCATTTTGGGTTGTTTCTTGGTTCACCACCCTTTCCTCTGCATCAGTTAACTTAATGGATGAAATGAATGGAAAGAAGGTTCTACAATACACTCACAACCCTATAAGAAGCTAGGGATAGATTTGAGAAGTTAGGTTTAAAGAAGACATAGAAGCCTAGTGTGTTTGTAAACAAGAATGAGCACCTAGAAGTTGGGAAAGTTAGAAACTATCTGAAGATAGAGGAGTTGGGGCTTAGACTAGGGGACCATAAGTAAATAGATGATCCTATAAGTCTAGAAGGTGATCCAAGAAGACACCAAGAGTCTCAGGAAAAGACTATGTAGCATGAACCAGTGATTAGTTCATCGAAACTATCTAAAGATAGAGGAGTTAGGGCTTAGACTAGGGGATCATAAGTAAATAGGTGATCCTATAAGTCTAGAAGGTGATCCAAGAAGACACCAAGAGTCTCAGGAAAATACTATGTAGCATGAACTAGTGATTAGTTCATCCCTCTCCCTATCACTTAGCGAATGATTGACCGATTTGGCAATCTAGAATATCAGAATGGCTTGTTATGACATTGTAGCTCATTCTTAGCGAACGATTGACTGATTTGGCGATCTAGAACATAAGAATGGCTTATTATGACATTGTGGCTCATTTGTAGTGAATGATTGACCGATTTGGCGATCTCAAACTTCTAAATGGCTTGTTATGAGATTGTAGCTCATTCTCAGTGAATGATTGACCGATTCAGCGATTTGGAACCTCAAAATGGCTTGTTATGACATTGTAGCTCATTCTTAGCGAACGATTGACCGATTTGGCGATCTGGAGCTTCAGAATGGCTTGTTATGAGATTGTAGCTCATTCTTAGTGAATGATTGACCGATTGGTGATCTAGAACATTAAAATGGCTTATTATGACATTGTAGCTCATTCTCAGCGAACGATTGACTGATTAAGCAATCTAGAACCTTAGAATAGCTTATTATGATATTGTAGCTCATTCTTAGCAAATGATTAACCGATTCGACAATCTGGAACCTCAGAATCTGGAACCTCAGAATGGATTATTATGACATTGTTGCTCATTCTTTGCGAACGATTGACCGATTCCGCAATCTGGAACTTCAAAATGACTTGTTATGAGATTGTAACCCATTCTCAGTGAACGATTGACCGATTCAGTGATTTGGAACCTGAGAATGGCTTATTATGACATTGTAGCTCATTCTTAGTGAACGATTGACCGGTTCGGCAATTAGGAACTTCAGAATGGCTTATTATGAGATTGTAGCTCATTCTTAGCAAACAATTGACCGATTAGCGATCTCAACCATCAGAATGGCTTGTTATGACATTGTAGCTCATTCTTAGTGAACGATTGACCGATTTGGCCATCTAGAACATCAAAATGGCTTATTATAACATTGTAGCTCATTCTTAGTGAATGATTGACCGATTCGGCAATCTGGAACTTCAGAATGGCTTGTTATGAGATTATAGCTCATTCTCAGTGAACGATTGACCAATTCAGTAATCTGGAACCTCAGAATGGCTTGTTATGACATTGTAGCTCATTCTTAGCGAACAACTGATCGATTCACTGATCTAAAACTTCAGAATGGCTTGTTATGAGATTGTAGTTCATTCTCAGTGAATGATTGACCAATTCAGCAATCTGGAACCTCAGAATGGGTTATTATGACATTGTAGCTCATTCTTCGCAAACGATTGACTAATTCGATTATCTGGAACCTCAGAATGGCTTATTATGACATTGTAGCTAATTCTTAGTGAATGATAGACCGATTCCGTGATCTGAAACTTAAAAATGGCTTGTTATGACATTGTAGCTCATTCTCAGCGAACGATTGACAAAGTCAGTGATCTAGAACCTCAGAATGGCTTATTATGACATTAAGGCTCATTCTTAGCGAATGATTGACCGATTTCATGATCTAGAACTTTAGAATGACTTGTTATGAGATTGTAGCTCCTTCTCAGCGAACGATTGACCGATTCAATGATCTGGAACCTCATAATGGTTTATTATGACATTGTAGCTCATTCTTAGCGAATGATTGACCAATTCGGCGATCTCAAACTTAAGAATGGCTTGTTATGAGATTGTAGCACATTCTACGTGAATGATTCAATGATTCAATGATCTGGAACCTCAAAATGGCTTGTTATGACATTGTAGCTCATTCTTAGCGAACGATTGACCGATTGACGATCTGGAACTCCAAAATGGCTTGTTATGAGATTGTAGCTCATTCTCAGTGAATGATTGACTAATTCAATAATCTTGAACCTCAGAACAGCTTATTATGAAATTGTAGCTCATTCTTAGCCCCTATCTAGGATTCTCGACTAAATCAGTCAATCGTTTGGTTATTAATACACATAATTTTTGAGTTTGTAATTCATGTCATACCATTGGTTAGTAAAATCTTGTATGCTTCTATCATTGGTATTTCCAATCGAGATAGTTTAGTGAGTTATTTGTAATCTCTTTCTAACATACCTTTAGGACAGAAGCACAAGATAATTGCATTTAAGGGAGAAAGAACTTGATGCTTGCAAACGAATTGATAATTGAGACTAGATGCAAAGCGAGTCTGACATTTCAAAAGAGGTCAAGAAGTTGATAAAATTGATCTTTAGAGGGAGTAGATGGTTCATTCAACTTGTGACAATCTTGATCATATTGATTGAGAGGGAGTTCACTATTGAAGGTGAAACACCTTTGAGGTAAACTTGATATAATTGATTATTATAATAATGAATCATGAATGTTTTTAATGGGTCTGCCCCCTGTTTAAATCATGAGGAAGTGACGACTTCCAAATGATTATCACTTGTATTTGCAAAATTTATTGGAAGGTGCCAATCTTACAATAACTTGATCTTCTCTTGTGATAGACATCTTGTGATGGCTGAAACAGATCATGATAGATGGCATCTTCTATTGTGAAAGACATTTTGTGATGGCTAAAATAGATCATAATAGATGATGTGAATGTTCTTATGGTAAGTGCACATTACCTATGAACATTTGTTGAGTGCTTGGTGGATATCATGAGACTTGATATTCTGCAGGCCATTACTCTGAGCACTTGGTGAATATCATGAGACTTGATATTCTGCAGACCAATGCTCTTGATATCATGAGATGATATCTTTATGAAATCTTGAGTACTTGGTGGACATCGTGAGAATTGATGTTGGTAGGCCATTACTCTAAGCACTTGGTGAATATCTTGAGAGTTGATATTTTGCGGGCCAATTCTCTCGATATCATGAGATGATATCTTTATGAATTCTTGAGTACTTAGGTGAATGTCATGTGTTGACACTCTGATAGGCCAATACTCAAGATATCAAATGGATAGAATTGTCGATGGAGGCAATCAACCTAAGGACTTGTGGATAGAATCGCCGATGGAGGCAATCCACTTGAGGACTTGTGGATAGAATCGTCAATGGGGGAAATCCACCTAAGGACTTGTGGATAGAATCACCAATGGAGTCAATCCACACATTGAGACTATTTCTATTGATTACATCATGAGGATGATGCCTTTATTGCTTACATCATATGATTGATGTTGTCAAGTGTCTTAAGTATTGACATTGGATTTATTTATCCTCCCTAGCTAAGAGGGAGTGTTGATGTTTGTAGCATCGGCCAGATAAATAATACTAACTATATGATTATTATGAGAAATGATTTATTATATATATATATATAAAGTTAAATTATAATTATTCTCATATAACTAAATAGTTAAATTGATAAAATAAATTAATGAATAGACATGTCCCATGCAGGGACATGTCTCTTCTTGTCCTTGTCATGTATAAATACAAAGAGATTGATGCATTTGGAAAACACATACAATCATAAGGAGTGCTATTACATTTTTGCAATGATCCTATAAACCTTAACAATTACAAGCAAAGTTTCTAAATCGAAAAATGAAAGATTAAAAAAAAACATTTTCAGTAAGAACTAACTGAGAAAATGAAAGATCCTAACTGAATGACCATCATAAAAACATTACATAATCATTTTAACAACCATCAAGTCTTCTTCTTTCTTGAGTGACCTCCATGTCCTCTAAGTCTTGCACAAATGCTTTATATAACCTTTTGAGGGGGTGGTTTCCAAACAATCACACCCTTTTGAAAAGGGATTCCTTTAAATAATTATCAAATAAATAATTACTCATCTCCCTTTTAAAGGGTTGTTACAAATATTCTTAATTAGTCTCTTCTTCAACCAAAGGAACATAATATCCTTTATTTTTATCTTTGTTTTTATACTAAAGGGCTATTTCATAACTTTATCTTCTCTTGAGTAAAAAGTCACAAACATCGTGTACCCAACACCTTAGTTATGAAATAACACAAAGACACCTTGAATGGATTTGGAGATGCATTTAACCATGCTTCAATGGGTTGGGCAACAACAAGTAAACTACTAAATAACTCAACCATTTACACCCAACAAAGCCAACTCTAAGCATAATCGATTATACCCTTATGAGATAGTTTGATAATTGATTAGAACTCCTTGAAAGAAGGGTAAGTGAAAATCATTATAACTTATCAAATACACTCTTCTTCACCTTGCAAATGTTGGAATCTTGCAATAATGTCAAGGTGGCCCCAAACAAAAGGAAATAAACACCAAAACCTAAGTGCACAACTTAAGTGGTACGACCTATACCGAGTGGTATAACCCAGCTTCTTTTTGTCTCCTTTTCAAATGTATGGCATGTAAGAGCATTGAAAGGTGTGTAAAAACTGAATTTAAATCATTTCAAAGTCACCAATATACTTGCAATAATTTGTACAACTTGGTTTGAAGGGTATGGCCAAACAAATCTTCTCTTCAAATTGCCTCAAACACATGTAAATTAAACTCTGAAAATTATAAGCATTGCACCATAAATCTGCTTCAAAGCACTGGGATGGGTGACCTCTCGAGAAGTCTCGATGCCTCACCTTTGTGAGCATCACCTAGATGCAATGAGTGCTAAGTGTTCCATTCATTCTCATGAGAGATGTGTTCTTGTGACCTACTACTCATGAAACATGGGCCAATGAGTTTGACTCAAAAAATACACAAATGAATCCTGATAGAAATATTGCAATTTGACTTGTGGAAAATATCTCATACTTATCAATTGATGAGCTAAACAGTCTCTATAATGAATGGTTCAGAAGGGACAACACTTGTTGAAGGTTATACAAATGGGGTTGCAAACTAAGTGGGCTAACCTTGGAGGAAACTTCGCGGTTAAGTGTGCTTGAGCTAGAGGAGTACTGGAATAAGTGACCTAGGAAGTCTCAATGCTTCACCTCTATGAGCATCGCGTAGATGCAATGAGTGCTAAGTTTTTTATTCATTCTCATGAGAGATGGGTTCCTTTGAGCCACTAGTCATGAAACATTGGTCAATGAGTTTGATTCAAAAACTACACAATTGAATCTTGATAGCAATATCACAATTTGATTTGTTGCAGAAAATATCTCCTACTTATCCATCTTCATCTCAACAAATCATAAATATGAAACTTCAAATAAGCACAAAATGGTGATCTATGTATGAAATCGCTTAGGTTGCTAGGGGGGTGTGTCTCCAAAACCAGTAACTCCAAAAGGGTTGTCATGTTCAAGAAGCTTTGTAGAAATCAGGCTCAATTTAGCAACATAACAATATCATATTCACAAGTCTTTCACAAATGAGCCTTCCACCTCCTTTTATAACTTTTCACAAGGAAATATTCAAATTTAAAATTGCAATAATTCATTTTTCCCCTCACAAAGACCTTTTGAGAAAAATAATATTTCTTTTCATGAGAAAAGACCCCTAAGCTTAGGCATCCAACTTAAAGTACAACTTAATACTTTTCCAATAAACTATTTCACTAAGTTGTCATTCATATATTTTCTAATGTTAGAGAAATTAAGTGAATATTTAATTAATAGTTCAATAATATCAACACAAGTCACTAAAAGGACTAAAATGACATAATTATGCAAATCTAATTATACCACCTTGATACTAAAGACTATGGATAAAAATCAAAGGCCATCAAGTGACTTTCTAAAAACAATTTGTTCATCCAAGAAGTTTGGAGAGCTCCCAAAAGGTCAAAAATTGATTCTCAAAAGAATCACTAGGCTCGGCAAGGCCAATTAAGTTCACTGCCAACATCTCTACAAGACACCCACCTAAGCACTCCAAGAACTTTGGACTTCTCTCCAACTCACCAAGTAGTGTAAGGGAAAACTTAGAAACTGAGCTAAATGCTCACAAATCACTTCTTCAAAACAGGAACATTACAAACATGCATTATATTTTCGATGTTTCTTAAAAATAAATGCATGTTAAAAATAAAATAAAGTCATGACCCCAAATATCACACATAGTTGATGTTATTTCATTGTTCAAATACTATCAGTTCAATAAATATCTATATAAAACATTTTCCATTTTAATGATGACAATATTGTTGGTTTCAGTTCCTGCCTCAGTTTAGCTGTAATAATATTGTTGAAGACCCCAAAAAGGCCTCATTTGTATTTAGATGGTAGAACAATTATTAAAGGGAAAATATATTAGTCATTTTCAATATCTCAACTTAGGCCAAACATGTGCAAATGAGCCCACCAACTGATTGACCTTCACCAGCCATCAACAAACCTTATTTCCTTTCAAGTTTGCATGCACATTTACTACAATGTTTTTAGGCTTTTCTTTCATGCTTAGCCAAGTACTTAAGTTTACTGTTTATTTACTATGCTTGTTCAGTTAACATTATTTTAGTTGTTGCCATAGCCCCTCTGTAAGTCTTTTATTGCTACTATCCATGCTTGTTTATTTTTCCTTATGATCATGAGTTATTTTGTTTTTAAGATCCCTTGATATGATCATGAGTTATTTTGTTTGTAAAGTGAAAGCAGAAGCCACTTAACCTTGACCTTGACCTGCAATTGCTGGAAGGTTTCCAACAAAGGGAACAGTACTCTTGAGTTTACAGGTGGAAGTAAGTTTATTTTATTTTAAATGCTTATCTTTAGGTTTTGGAGGGCAGCACCTAAATGTATTGTTCGTTATTTGAAGTCTGTATATGTTCTGTGATAATACATCCTCATTTTTTATGCTCTAAAAGCAGAGTTTTTAGTGTTCTCCTACAGCCTGCATATTTACAAATGCACCTTGCACAATGCCAAATTTGCAACAAATGTTCACCATCATAGATGAGTGGTTTAGTTTGGGAAGGCAGTGATTGGATTAAGCCATATGACTTTACTAATTCAGAGTTATTTTAAAGCATTTTCTCATCTGTGTGTAACCTGCAACTGGGTCTAATTGGCTATGTAAAAAAATATAATCTCGCTGAGGAAAAAAGTGAGTAGTGACTAACATAAAGAACGTTTAGATAAGCAAATATGCATAAATGCCACTTGTTATTAGCTTAGCTAAATAGAGACTCCCTAAGAAAAAATCTTATTAAATCAATATACTAATTACTTTTTTATTGGAAGAAAGCATAAATTAATTAGAAAAAAAAAACATAGAATTCTTTCAAGATATGAACCCTTGAAAGTAGAAGCTAAAGCAGCCATCACCAATATACTAACTTTTAATTTCAAGCCGCTTGAGGAAGTCCATGCTGATCACATGTCTATCTGTGAACAAATCTTTTTTCCTACAGGCATATTGAAGCCCAACGAATCAACCTAAAAATACAGCTTCTTTGTAGACAGCACAAGGCAACTCTAACACATCCAGTCCCATTCTATCTTATTCCAAATTCATATAGTCTAAAATTATCATTTATAAGTGCAAGTATTGAAGCAAAATTTATAGTTTTTGCCCTGTATACTCTATCAACTCTAATAATTATCATTCTGGACCAAAATCTTACTCAATAACATTCATTAATATTTCTTGGTTAAGTCAAAATGAAATGCTATAAATCACAACCTTGTGTAGAAACCAAAACTAATTATGCTATTGCTATCAGGATTCAACGGTGCAATTTTTGAGTCAAACTAGTTGACTCTAAAACTACATGCACTACTCATTGAAAAACTATATGAAAAAGATATAATGAGTGCTAAGTGTACCACTCATTCTCATAAGAGATGGGTTCTTGTGAACCACTACTCATGAAACATGTGTCAATGAGTTTGACTTGAAAACTACACAGTTGCATCCTGATAGCAATATCATAATTTGACTTGTCAAAAATATATCCTACTTATCAAACAAACTAAGACATACTTCACAGAGGATACCAAATCAAGAAGTTTCCCACAAATCGTTTTCTTGAAATTTTAATCAAATTATATTTGATAGATTACTTGTTACAGGGAGACTCTGAGCTAAGGATTTTCTCAAAAAGGAAAGCACCATTACAGCTTGTGCTCGTAATGTTCAAACATAGCCTGAACTTCAAAAATGGTACCAAAATCAGAAAATTCTCCCACAAACATCTTTCTTGGAACCTTTCAAAGGTTACGTTTTTCAAAGAGACAACTGACTAAATTTTTCATAGAAAGGAACGTGCCAACAGAAAATGGGCTTGCAATGTCCAAACATGGCTTAAACAGCAGCAGAATCTAGACACTTAATAACTTAATACGTTTTAACTTCTTCAACATTATCACTAGGCAACAAGGTAGAAAGCAAGTGCATAGCTATATAGGATTACTTTTTCATTGGTTGTCGAGAACAAGCAACAAGCACCTTGCTGCTAACAAGGACTATAACTTGCCTCTTCCCTTTTCTTTGCATACTTTTCCAAAAGTTTAACCCTTTCTTGCTCCAATTCCTTCTCAAATGCTACTTCCTCCTGCAGCTGCCTTAGTTTAATTTCCTTTCTTCTCTTGTCATGCACCTTAATGAGTTCTTGCCGCTCACGTTCATACTCCTCAGAATCTTTGACACTGCTTTCGACAATTGTTTTGTGTCTTTCAATCTCCTCATCAATTCTGCAACAAGATAGCGAAACAATATAGAAAGCTTAAATTATTTTGCAAAAATAGATGACAATACAAACTCTTTTATTCCTAGTTAAAATATTAATGCCTATGATGAATTAGAATACCGTCTTGCCAAGGTAATGTTGATAGTCATTACCAGACTTCTGTTAGAATTTGTGTGAAGAACTTGTACTTAAACTCTCAGAGCTATTCATGCAATCTTTCGAATAGAAATTCAATGCATTTTTTTAATAGAAAATTTCAAAATAGAAAGGAAAATGCATGACTAATATCCACCATGTCCATCTCTTTATATTCTTCAAATCTGAGGTATTGCATATTCATTACTAATATCTTTGCTAATACCTTATGAGAAGGTTTGCAGTTGGTCTAGATCTTTAAAATTGTGGTTATACTTGTCTTTAAAATTGTGGTTTTACTTGGTTCTCTGCTTGCAGGATGAGGATACGATTGGAAAGAATTTTTATATTTTCAGTTTTGCAGAGCTTGCTTGAAATAATTTTGTAGAGGGAAAAGGAATAGATGGGGATTCTTTTATTAAGCTGGTCTACTTCTAGATTTATGCTATAGAAATTCAAAGTTCTTTAGTCTTTTCTCATTTGTTAGCCTGCCAAAAACTCTATTTGCCCAGTGTCATAAAAACAAATATGGCTGCACATTGTCTCTGCATGGGTCTATTGCTTGTTTGCATTGGGAAATTTCTCGACCTAATCACCAAATTGTCAAAATGAATCAGTATTTTACCCCTCTTTCAAGGTTTGAAATTAATATTGCAGTGTGCCCAACTTCTTTATTTTTGGAATTGAGGAGATATTTTTTCTTGTAAATTAGATGCTACAGCCAGCCCTATGCCCAAGGAAGACCTCCATGATAAGAAAGAGCAAAAGAATTACCAAAATTAATGCCATTGAGAAATTAGGAAGTTGTGAAGGGGAAATCAAACAATTTATTCCCTACTACACTTCAGATGATGGGCATAAGGCTTGTTTTGAGCTGGTGGAAGAAAGATATTAAACTGCAAAATGTACTTGAAGAGAATGTGATTGTGAAGGACAGACTTTGTATCACTGCAGAGATTACCATGAAAGAAAACAAAAAATCTCTGAAAGAAGAAATTCAGGACCTTGAGTTTCATGACATGGGTTGGCACTATCTGTTTTAAAGCTATGAGTTTCCCTGTGACTGGATCCATCTAGCTATGTGGATGTAGTTATCCAAGCCATGCAGATCTTGGTCAGTCAATTACTAGGCTGATTGTGATGAACATTGAGAATGGCATACATTAGTGGGGTGCAGGGAGTGTTCAATTCCTGCAATTCTTTGACCATACACACTTACCAAGATATGTGGCAGATGTAGGATGGCTTTAACCTTTTTTCATTTTGATCTAGAACCTCAGAATGACTTGTTATGTCATTGTTAGGTCACCAACCAAATCAACTCGGGTCAACACATTGACTCGAGTCATCAACACATCTCAGTATGCCAAGCTGTCAAGTCCCCCAACTCAGATCACTCAAGTAGCATAAGTAATTTGGATTGACAGAACAACTCGAGTCACCAGATCGACTTGGGTCATCGAATCAACTCGAATTGCTGAATCAACTCAGGTCGTCGGATCAATTCGGGTCTCTAGATCGGGACGGGTCGTCAGATCGGGACGGGTCGTCAGATCGGGATGGGTTGTTAGATCAACTCATGTTGCCAGCCAGATCAACTTGGGTCACCACATCGACTTAGGTATCCAAATAGATCAGATCAGGTCACCAAATTGCCTGACTAACTCAGGTCAGGTCAGGTCTCTGAATAGGTTCGGGTCACCGGATCAACTCAAGTTGCCAACCAGATCAACTTGGGTTACCAACCAGGTCAACTTAGGTCGCCACATTGCCAGACCAACTCGGGTCAGGTCAGGTCAGGTCTACCAATCGGGTCAGGTTGCGGGATCAATTCAGGTCACCAACTAGATCAACTCAGGTCGCCACATTAGCTCTTCTTGCCAACCAGATCAGCTCAGGTCTCTAGATCACTTGACCAACTTGGGTCAGGTTGGGTTAGGTCTCTAGATGAAGTCGGGCCACACGATCAACTTAGGTCACCAACTAGATCAACTCAGGGTGTCACATCAACTCGGGTCACCATCCAGATTAGCTCAGGTCACTAGATCAACTCAAGTCGCCAGCCAGATCAACTCGGGTCAACAAATCTAACTTTTAACCTTGCTCGCAAGTGAGCTAGGCCAACTCATTCAAAATTGGATCGCCTCAATCTAATATGTACAATATTAATACTGACGAGTATGAAAACTCATCAATGAAGTCATCTCAGTATGCCAGCTAGATCAACTTGAGTCACCACATCAACTCGGGTATCCAGATAGATCAGCTCAGGTCGCCAAATCTCCTGCCTAACTCGGGTTGAGTCTCCAGATCTGGTTAGGTCACCAAATCGCTTGCCTAACTCGGGTTGAGTCTACAGATCTGGTCGGGTCGCCAGCCAGATCAACTCCGAGCCCATTTTTTATAGATTCAAATATTTTGTGAGCTATCTGGGTTTCAAATTGCTGAATCAGTCAATCGTTCACTGAGAATAAGTTACAATCTCATAACAAGCCATTCTGAAGTTCTAGATCACTGAATCGGTCAATCATTCGCTAAAAATGAGCTACAATGTCATAACAAGCCATTTCGAGGTTCCAAATCGCTGAATCGGTCAATCTTTCGCTGAGATTGAGCTACAATCTCATAATAAGCCATTATGAAATTCTAGATCACCGAATCGGTCAAGCGTTCGCTAAGAATGAACTATAATGTCATAATAAGCCATTCTGAGGATCCAGATTGTTGAATCAGTCAATCATTTGCTGAGAATTAGCTACAATCTCATAACAAGCCATTCTGATGTTCCAAATCCCTGAATTTGTCAATCATTCACTAAGAATGAGCTACAATGTCATAAGAAGCCATTCCGATATTCTAGATCGCTGAATCGGTCAATTGTTCGCTAAGAATGAGCAATGTTATAACAAGCCATTCTGATGTTCTAGATTGCCGAATCGGTCAATCATTCGCTAAGAATGAGCTACAATCTCATAACAAGAAATTCTATAGTTCCAGACCGCCGAATCAGTCAATCATTCGCAAAGAATGAGCTAAAATGTAATAACAAGACATTCTAAGGTTCTAGATCACTGAATCGGTCAATCATTCACTGAGAATGAGCTACAATCTCATAACAAACCATTCTGAAGTTCCAGATCGCCGATTTGGTCAATCGTTCACTAAGAATGATCTACAATCTCATAATAAGCCATTCTGAGCTTCCAGATCTCAGAATCAGTCAATCATTCACTGATAATAAGCTACAATCTCATAACAAGCCAGTTTGAAGTTCGAGATCGCTGAATCAATCAATCGTTCACAAAGAATGAGCTAGAATGTCATAACAAGCTATTCTGAGGTTCCAGATCACTCAATCGGTCAATCATTCATTAAGAATGAGCTACAATCTCATAACAAACCATTCTGATGTTCCATATCATCGAATTGGTCAATCATTCGCTAAGAATGAGCTACAATCTCATAACAAGCCCTTCTGAAGTTCCAGATTGCTGAATCGGTCAATCGTTCGCCGAGAATGAGCTACAATGTCATAACAAGTCATTCTGAAGTTCTTGATTGCTGAATCGGTCAATCATTCACTGAGAATTAGCTACAATCTCATAAACAACCATTTTGAAGCTCTAGATCGCCGAATCGGTCAATCGTTCGCTAAGAATGAGCTAGACTGTCATAACAAGCCATTCTGAAGTTCCAGATCGCTGAATCGATCAATCATTCACTAAGAAGGAGCTACAATCTTATAACAAGTCGTTCTAAAGTTCCAAATTGCAGAATCGGTCAATTTATCTCTAAGAATGAGCTACAATGTCATAATAAGCCATTCTGAGGTTCTAGATCGCTGAATCGATCAATCATTCACTGAGAATGAGCTACAATGTCATAACAATCTATTCTGAAGTTCAAGATCATGAAATCGGTCAATCACTCGCTAAGAATGAGCTACAATGTCATAATAAGCCATTCTGAAGTTTTGGATCCCCGAATTGGTCAATCATTCGCTAAGAATGAGCTACAATGTCATAATAAGCCATTCTGAGGTTCTGGATCACTAAATCGGTCAATCCTTCCCTGAGAATGAGCTACAATCTCAGAATAAGCCGTTCTAAAGTTCCAGATCACCGAATCAGTCAATCGTTCGCTAAGAATGAGCTACAATGTCATAACAAGCCATTCTGAGGTTCTAGATGGCTGAATCAGTCAATCATTTGCTGAGAATGAGCTACAATATCATAACAAGCCATTCTGAATTTTCAGATCACTGAATCAGTTAATCATTCGCTGAGAATGAGCTAAAATGTCATAATAAGCTGTTCTAAAGATCCAAATCGCGGAATCGGTCAATCGTTCACTAAGAATGAACTACAATGACATAATAATCAATTCTGAGGTTCCAGATCGCGGAATGGGTCAATCGTTTGCTGAGAATGAGCTACAATCTTATAACAAGCTATTCTGAAGTTCCAAATCGCCGAATCGGTCAATCGTTTGCTGAGAATGAGCTACAACGTCATAACAGGCTGTTATGATGTTCTAGACTGCTGAATCGGTCAATCATTAGTTAAGAATGAGATACAATGTCATAATAAGCCATTCTGATGTTCTAGATCACCGAATCGGTCAATCGTTCGCTAAGAATGAGCTACAATTTCATAACAAGCCATTCTGAAGTTCCAGATCGCCGAATTGGTCAATCTTTTGTTGAGAATGAGCTACAATGTCATAACAAGCTGTTTTAAAGTTCCAGATCATGGAATCGGTCAATCATTCACTAAGAATGAGCTACAATGTCATAATAAGCCATTCTGATGTTCTAGATCACCGAATCGGTCAATCGTTCGCTAAGAATGAGCTATAATGTCATAACAAGGCATTCTAATATTCAAGATCACCGAATCGGTCAAACTTTCGCTAGGAATGAGCTACAATCTCATAACAAGCCATTCTGAAGTTCTAGGTCGCTGAATCAGTCAATCGTTCACTAAGAATGAGCTACAATGTCATAATAAGCCATTCTAAGGTTCCAGATTGCTGAATTGGGCAATCATTCGCTGAGAATGAGCTACAATGTTATAACAAGTTGTTTTGAAGTTTCAGATCGTAGAATTGGTTAATTGTTTGCTTAGAATGAGCTACAATGTCATAATAAGCCATTATGAGGTTCCAGATCGCCGAATCGGTCACTCGTTCGCTAAGAATGAGCTGCAATGTCATAATAAGCCAATCTGAGGTTCCTGATCACTGAATCGGTCAGGAACCTTAGAATTGGCTTATTCTCATCACCAAAGAGAATCCCAACTCATGATTATAGCTGATTATAGCTCTTTGGATGGCAATCTAGTCCGGTTCAATGAGACTAGGGAAGTCACACACAAACGAGAATCCAGACCGTAGAATCAAGTATAATTGATTATAGCCCTTGATTTGAGAGGCCCAACTCATCATCATATGAACGTTAAATATATAGTGCTAGTTCATAACACTAATATTGAATTGTTCATACTAGCATTAAATTATTAATGCTATTGTCATAATACAAGCATTAGCATTTTATTGATAATGCCAACAGACGTAGTTGTATACGCTATTATGATGATCTTGGTATGTATTGTGTAATCTATGCTAGTTTGGCATCTAAGTTTTAGGATAGTGCTGGATGCTAGTAGGTTGCGTGTTGATTACATCATCTTTATTATGTTGGCACTCTTTATAATAACGTTGCATACATTGGAAGTCACGTGTAGTAGTGAATGTTAGTTGCATTTTCGTAATATGATTAGTAATCTCATGCTTAGGCTTCTAATGCATAGAGGGAAAATATGGAATATTGTTATTATTGTAAGCATTATAATGATATAGGTGTTTACTAAATATATATGTATATAATTCCATGTGCTTTTGGTAATCTTGGTTATGTGAAATAATATGTTATGTTAGTTTGATTAAATTTTTTCCTAACCTAATCTATACCACTAAATTGCTTAAGTGATGTTAGTAAAGGGAAAACCTAAAATACCTAAGGCATTATCTTTGGCGTCGATGTTAGTAAAGGTTGTATTGAAGTTTTGATTTGAACTTGACATTGCCAATGCACGACAATGACAGTCAATAGTTAATGGCATTGAAGAGCTTTAACAACTCAATGCACAGCTATGAGCTTGTTGGAGATATTCGAGCCAAAAACTATGGCTTCTTGTTGCAGGAAAGGGAAATGGTCTTGGAAGTTTTTCTTGTTTTGGAGGAAGTTGTATGCTAGGTTGATTGTTTCTGCTCCTTGTGCTCTATTACAAAGCCAAGAGCCTTGGAAAAATAACTCCTAGGTAATCAATGTTGTCGGTTTTGAAAAGCCCTTTTATGGGAAATACTTTCTTCACTATGTTTTGGTGAGGAAGGCTTTGGGATTTTGGTTCTGAGGTTGGCGTTTTCTTTGCATTATCGGCTTCTAGTTAGTTGCAACACCATAGTGGTCTTCTAAGATACCCGGTAGGGGGCATTCTCTAACCTACTCTCTCTTTTGTATTCTATTATTGTTAAAAATTAAGAAATGGGATAATGAACAACTTATTGTTTGTTAGGGAAGTGATTAAACATACTCTATTTTCTGCTAGTTATTATGTAAACTGGAAATTGCATTGTGGGCATGTTTGAATTCTTGTTTATATGCAACAATGTTGGATTGAGTATGGTTTAAAGGGGTATGGTGTTATGCTCATGCTTTAGCTTTGGTTTGCAATGAAGGGTTAAACCCGAGTCCTCTGTTTATATAAATGCTTTCTATTTCAACCATAGTTATGGTTGGGTTGCTTTTAGTATTTTGTTATTCCTTTGATTCTGGTGGTAGTCGATTGTTGGTTAGCAAGTATGTAGACTGTTGATGTTTGGAAACTTAGAGTGTTGACATGGTTGCTGTCGTGGGTAATGTAGTTTTGAAGGGAACTGTTTGACATAATGGTTAAGAAAGGAAAACTGTAGATTAAATGTTTAATCAATCATCTGTTTGTCTTCATGCATATTTTGGGATCATCTAACTTTGTGGGATTACCTAACTTTGGGTTAATAGTTAAGTTATATGGTGAACCAGTGATGGAAACGACTGTTGCTATGATTTAACAATTTATACTTGATGATTAAAATGACAGTTAAATGTTTAGTGTCCTTGGCTGTGTGATGTATGTAAGCGCTCAAAAATGGTCACCTTGACTATGTGCCCCAGTTTCATAATTTATTTCAAGCCTGAATCAATATTTGCATCATCATTTCCTTTGATTAAATTAAATTATTTAAATTATTCAATTTATTTGAATTATTTATTTTAATCATTATTATTTTACATCAATTTCCTTGATTAAATTGAAATTAATTTATTTAATTAATTTTAAAATAAATGGTTGGTCACTTTGATTTTTGGCATTATTTAATTAAAGGAATTTGCTCCCTTTTAATTAAATAAAAACCCCTCTCCACATTATTTTATGTGCAACATTTATTATTTTAAAAAAAATAAATTAAATAAATGTCACACACTTTATTTTATAAGAAAAGGGATTATTTTATTTTCAAATACCTCTCATCTTATAATTTTTATGGAGTTTTACACTCCACATCCCTAATTAAATGCTAATTGCACATTATTTTATGTGGGTCACACCCTTTCATTTAATTTTTAATTTCCCTCCAATTTCCTCATGCCTCTTGGCTTTGGTATATAAGGAGACCTCCTTCCTTCATTTTTGACAATGCAATTTTATTATCACCATTAAGCTACAGGTTTTTGGAGCTTTCATGCGATTTCCTTGAGGACTTGAAGCATTCTTGCGATTGATCATACTTTCGTACACACTAGATGCTACTACTATACTTGCAAATTTGAAGCTTTCTTGAAAACTTGGAGATATCTTGCATTTTCATGTCCATTTGAATCTTTCGTTCATTCGATGTACTTGTGAAGACCAAGACCTATGTTCATATGAGAGCCACTCTCTACAAATCTTTGCACATTGATGATAGGAAGCTATGAATCGATTCTTGAGATCTTGCATTTTTATTGAGTTTTATTGATTGATCTCGAGTGTAAGGATTCATGGAAGTGTGTTTGCTATTTGTCCACATTTTTCACACACAATGTAAACACGAGGTTTTGGGGTAGCTTGTATTCTTTTGAGATCATTCAAAAGATTAGACCAGTACGGGTCCTTGGGTTTCCATTTATTAGTAGTTTCATTCAATCTGTGATATAGGTTTCATTGGTGCATATCTCTCTATGGTAGTTATAGAGAATGTTTGTGATGATATGGTTCTAGTTTGAGTTGAAACATTAGGGAATTATAATGATTGTTGTATCTTTTTCATAAACATGTCATTGAATTCAGTTATTGTTGTAAGCTTTAGGAATTTGGACTGTTGTATATGGTAAGATATTAGTGTTGGAATTTGTTGGGATTGTTTGGAATCATTAAAGGGTGCATTCTTTGTCGTGGTGTTTAGTATAATTTTATGATATAGAAATCACTGCTATAGCATATTAGAATCAGTGATTGAGATGTTAAGTTGTTAGCATTAGATAGTGATGTTATCCTGTAGTAAATGATAAACATTGCACTATGTGTGTGTTTAGTTTAGTTAGAGGGAAGTGATGAATAATGGTTAAGAGGAAAGGACTGTTAATTTTACTAGATGTGAATTTTATTTGTAGTTAGTAAACTGTTAAGTGTCAATTTGCATATCTTTTATATTTGTGTATCCAAACTAGAATGTATAAGGGGTATAACAGGGTACTAGTGAGGTAATCTTCTTGGGAATATAGTTTACTCTATTTAACAGGGTACTAGTGAGGTAATCTTCTTGGGAATATAGTTTACTCTGTTCTGCATATACTTTTCAGATGATATTTTAGAAAATCTGTCAGCTGCGGTAAATAGGATTGACATAACTATAACTATGTCATATAGTTAGATCACTTGGTCATTGATGTAAGGTCAGTTTTGATACTCCGACAATGTTATATTATGTTTACTGATTATAGTTGAATTCTTGAAGAAGTAGTTATTTGGATTGTAATGGAAGTAAATTAAATAAGGATAATGTGGCAATAGTTATAGATTAGTTTTGAGTCTCTTAGTTGCCAAAAGAATACTATCTGTGTAGTTTTATAAGTGTTAAGTTGATGTTGTAATAAAATTTAGAATGAAGGACTTTTATGATATTACCATCCTCATTTTGTTGTAGAGTATGTATATAATAGATCAACAGATATATATCTTATATAGGGATAGTAATGAATCGGATTAATTTCTTTTAAAATTTCAAATCTGTTTCTTTTCCTAAATGGTTTAGTTGATAGATTATATGTTGATATTCATTTGTCAAATCAGTGATGTTACTGTTTTAATCAACATTTATAAATTCATTACATATTTACTATGTTAGGACTGAATGTGTTTTATGCTTTCATCTCTATTTTATGTGAGTGAAGGAAAGGTTAGGGTACATAGGAAGGAGTGGTTGTCATGGGGTCAGAAACCCTAAAATGGAGGACCATAATGACACATGACAATTTTTGGTAAACAAGTGAAAACATTATAAAATACTTGGGGGGAAAATACACACTTTAAAAAGATTAAGTTCCTAACCCATGCCTCACACGCTTGCATAGGTGGAGGGTGGTGGTTAGAAGGTGCCAGTGATATAGGGCATAGATGGGTTACTTCATCCTTACGAGGAGTAATCCGATGCCACCCAGGTACTCTCTTGGGTATCGCCGCCTTTCATCAGGCATGGACCAGGGGTAGCCCAATGACAAGTAGCAGGTGATGACACTCCTATCTCCTACGTATGACCTAAGCCTATTCCTAATGTGTTTGTGATTTATATTGGAGCAGGTATATTCATATGGCCATTTCTCGGATATGAGTATCTTCCTTGCAAAGGATCATCTTATTTATCGGATGTTTACGTTGATTCTTATTTTTCACTAAGCTACATTTGATACTCCAGTTTAATGTTACATGTAGATGTTACATTAATGCAGTATTTCATGTGTACCTTACTGATGTGATTATATGATGCTTTGATCTGGTTACTTTTACGGTTGTGATACTTACACTCATCAGCATTTTTTATTTACATTACTTAGCCCTACTTGTTTGCTTTTGTTGTTGTTCTGATGTTTGATTTCAGGTTTTCGTGAGCGGGTAGGATATGTCTAAGATTCTATTTTCCCAATTTCCTAAGATGAGGAAAATAGCCGATCAAGTTGTATTTTGGTTTTATGTCCTTAGAGCCATAAGGCTATGGAGGTCTAGAAGACGTGTCACTTATAAAATATGTAATTGATGTAATAGACAAGTTGTAATAACATTATGTGTAGTACTTATGTTGTATTGGAATAAAGTAATGATCCTTTTTGGATATCTTGTTGTAAGATTTGTGAACCTGAATTAATAATATATTGTGGCAGTATTGTTATCTTCATTTATGTGTGCTTGAATGTTTTAAATAAAAAATATATATTTGGGTTCTTTTTTCTTTATTTTTATGTTTAGTTTTAGGGGTTTGTTACACTTACAGGTGGTCATATCTGATAGTCAATCCCATAAACTGTGCTTTGAAATTTGTATGTAGTGCATCTTCTGATGGCTTTTTGAATCACCCATAGATCCATGTCCTCATATAACCATGGAATAAATTTGTAAAATGTGTATCCCAAGGATGGAGATTCTCCCACTTACACCTTGTCTGAGATTTAGCATATTAAATGTAATTGAATGCGTAACCTAGGGATGGAGGTTTGCCTCGGTTACACCCTATCCAGGATTTAGCATATCAAGAAAATGTATATCTCTTCAGGATTTAGCAATTTATATGCGTTACCTTCCAAGGATTTAGCATGTTATAATTTAAAAAATGTGTATCTCTTCAGGATCTAGAAAATTGTATGCGTTTCCTTCCGAGGATTTAGCATATTGCAAGAAACATAAATGTAGAATTATTGTACATGAGAGATCGTATGTATGCCCCCCTCCTTATTGTGTCTACATAGTAGACATGATAAGGAAGAGAAAGAAGGATACCTACTTCATGCAACAAGTAGATACCCTTAAAGCAACAATATAAACTACATTCATAGCGAAGAGTAATGACCCTTACAATCTAAGAATATCGACAATCGTGAAAAGGATATATCGCTTATGAAAAGAGGATCCTCAAGAGGGAGAAATCATGTCTACAAGATATCTACCTAAGAGGAGCACTTGAACAAGATAAAAACTCCAAGAAAAGAAGAGGGGAAATAAAGATTCAACCATCAAGCCCCCTATTACCAAGTGTGATAGGAATCTTTGGATGAAGGATACAAAATCTAACCCAAAGAAAGGGAAAGTGTTCATAATGAACATAATTTGAAAATAAAGAAGAGGCGATGACCTAGGACATACACCTCTTGCATAAGAGGGAATCCACGATCATAACACAATTCCTTATAAGGAAACAATGTCGCAAAATAAACAAATGCCACTAAGCTAAGGAAATTCTGAGGTTTCAAATCATCGCTTTCCATCCAAAACCTCTTGTCAAACAAGAAAGTTAGCCTTAATGCGATTCACCGAATTAGAAAGGAAATGGAGGAATACTTGAGAACCAATTTAATTTAAAACTCAATCATGGATTCCATTTTGAATTAAAAAATGAATTTATGGAATAATCAACAATTAAATTAATTTAGAAATTAATTTAATTTGGTGTAAATAATTAGCTAATTTAAATGATTAAAGATAATTATTTAAATTAGGAGAAATAGAAATTGAGTTTAATTAACAATTAAGATTAGTTAATTAAAAGTGATTAATAAAATAAACTTAAATATGTTGGTAGGGTGATGACAAAGGGATACAAGATTGATGTGGTTGGTATAAATATCCTATTTGTTGTCCATCCCATGCAGTACAAATTATAGTAGCAATGGGGGGAGGAGGATTTGGAATATCATCCATTGTAGATGAGGTGTTGAAGTATATTGATCATTCTGTGAGGATGTGTCCAAAAAAAGTGAGGCAATATAAATCTCAATATCATCCACATATGCTTGATCATCCAAGGTAACATCACTATCAAATGAAGATTCAAAGTATCCATACAACTGTTGGATGATGGTCTATGCATTGAAAGGGTGCTTGGCGTGCTCTATGTTATTCTCATTGTTGTTGAAATATGCATTCTTTTGTTCAAAGTGTTTTGGCCTATGAACGAGTACAAGGGGTAGATCAATAGATCATGCTATAATTAAAGATAAAATGAAGGTTGAAGGAACTTGCAATGGGGAATTTAAACCTCGATTGTAAGTGCTATTTATAATTATTTTTTTAAATGCTTGCAATCGGGCTTTTAAAGCTCCATTGCACGTTCTCTTTGCTTGTCTTTTTAAATGCTTATAAGTTGCAAGAGCATTTTAAAAGCCCGACTTAAAGGCATTTGCAAGAAAAGAATGTTTTTATAAAATATAATGCTTGAATTTGTTAATGATATGGTCTTTACGAAAAAGGTAAATAAATTATGCTTGAAATAGAAATTTCAAATAATGCATAAATAAAGAACAAATATAATAATAATATATATTATTTTATATATATATATATGTGTGTGTGTGTGTGTGTGTGTGGCGATTCTTAGTACAATTCTGCTGTGAAGATTAAGATTATCCTTGATACAGAGCTCGATGCCCCAAAACCTTTAGAGGCACAACCTATTAATATGATACTCCCATAACGAAAAGAGAAGCCTCAAAAGAACACAACAAAAAATCTTTCCAAAATACTTGCATCAGCCATGGGTAGCGAATCACAAAAGGAGCAAACCTTGAGAGTTAAATATGTGAGAATTCTTCTTGGCACATATTATTCAAGTTAAACTTTGGTAAAATATTAATATGTGGGAAATATGAGATCAACTACTAAATCCAAATTCCCAAAGGAGAGATCCAAATTGATCAACCAAAAGGTTAATGCAAAATTGAATCAATCTATGAAGAATATAAATGAAGAAGAAGATCTTATATTTTTCTATGAAGAGTATATGCTTTAAATCTGAAATAATTGAAAGACAAGTACTAACCTCAAAGTAGGGTAGATCTAGAAAATGTTGATTTATGGTGTCTGTGTGCAGTTTCGGGCAATTCTACAACCTATTTCGGACTGGAAATGTCGAGGCAAAGAAAACCCAAAAAATTATTATCTTATTGACAGCAGGTAATCTTTGACCCCGATAAAAGGTCAAAGACTACTTCAGGATTTTGAAGGCCGACTTTGATTTTGTTCGCAAATCTCAAAAATTCACCGAAAAGGGTATCCAAATCCAAGCTCAGATCTACAATTCCGCACCTGTACCTACAAGAAAAAAGAGGGTTTTTGTTGTTTGTTTGGGGGGTTCGCCTTGGTCAAACCCCAATTTGGAATCAACCTTGAAATTGAATTGAATTTGTAATATACATAAACAAAGCAAATGGAACTTTTCACCTTGCTTATGTTGAAGTCCTTGTAGAGGATTCGAATCCTCAAATCCACAAGTAGAGATGCTCCAATGAATGTAGAAGTATGTAGGATGTCTCAAATCAATGGCATTTGATCTTCAACACCAATCTTGAATGGATCTTTGATAAGAATAGACTTGGATGAATGTGGAAAGATGGATCTTCAAGGGGGCTCCAAAGAGATTGAATCCTTCAATGGCTAATAATGGATCTCCTTGATGAATGCTTGAATGGATACTTAGGCTTGAGGATGAATGAATGCTTGCTTGCTTTCCTTCTCCTTCTTGCTTGCTTGATTGCACTTGAGAACTTGAGAGATTGTGAGATGAGATGAGATATGAAAATGAGAGAGGAAGGCCTCCTTTTATAGTGGACTAGGGCACAAACCTCTAGAGAAGGCCAACATTGGGGAATTAAATCTCAATTAACCTTAACCCTTAGAAATGGACCTATATTAAATGCAATTTAAGGATTTACCATTTCGAAACCCAAAATGGCCAACCCGAAAGTGGGAAAACAAATATTTTCGAAACCCGACATCCAAAAATGATGGGAACCTAAAATTTGAACCCTGGTTCAAAGACGAGGTAGACCCCGCCCTAGGTTAGGGTCGAGGTCATCCCTGACCTAGGTCAGGGTCTAGGTCGTCATTGACCCTCAAGGTTGTCTTTGACCATGAGATTCAATAATTAATTTGTTTTGTTCATATATATTAATATTTTACCAAAGTTTTTGACTGCAATATTTGAGCAAAATTCCTCACTCTGTTATGCTTCCATGCTATCCATTCTTTGTTTCAGACTAAAATGAGAAAATCCTATTATCATCGCGTAGTCCTCGCAGTCCTCAAAGTCATATTAATACGAGGCATTCCATTATATTATTTACATGCGAAATCCACACATGTTAATCATAGCAGTTCGAGGCACTATAACGTATGAGGCATTTTGTCAAACAGTTCGAGTACCTCGTCGATGCTTTTATGGGTGACTGTATCTAATAATGATGCTCCTTGTGCATTGTATGTGCCTTCATATGCTGTGATGGGCATCCACCTACGACTCTGACTTGATATGGGCATGGAAAATGCTCACGATGTCTGTATAATTCACCTTTGCACCTTTTAATATTTCTCGGAAAAGGTACCTTTTGAATGGCTCATTAGCATGAAAGAAGTCGATCCAGGTTATGGTATCTGGCTTTACACCTGCCATTGCATATGCATGAGACTTCCATTCCTAAAGTCTTCCATATTTTAATTCGAGCATAGATTGATGTTTTTGTTGGATATCCATACTCCGGTTCATGGTCGAAACCTCTGTAGACATTCCTCTACTTCAGTGATGATCCTTAGTTTGATGAGATCCTTATTTTACTGAGACCATCCAATTCGATGAACACAATATAATTCCCCTTCTTATTAGGTCCTGTCGTAGGCAGGAATACTATTGCATCCGTTTAGGTGCAATAAAAACTAAAAACTATTTGTTCAATCAATCAGATTGAAGAATTTTTTGAATTCTTATGTTTGTTATATAGTTCAAAATTTTATGCATATTTGAAAAAGTAAGAAAAAGCTATTTATTTAAAATCCTATTGGTTCTTAAGGAAAATAGTAAGGAGAAAAATAATTTCTTGAAACCAAAATTAAAAAAATTCCCTATCTCCAAGGACGGATTTCACTTATTGCAAAGTCAGTAAAATTTGTACGCATTAAATGCTTATTAATCTACCTCATTAAATGCTTATTAATCCACCTTATCTCGTTCTGAGCGTTTCAACAGGGAAAGCTTTTGTTTGTCAAAATTTGTAGCAGGTTGAGGAGAGAATCATGCATCTTACAGTGCATATTGTTCTCTGGAATTGTATCTTTATATTTTTTGTTTTTATGTTTTTACATCTCTTACGAAGGGGGATTTCATGGACATGCAATTTATGTTTTTTGAAGTCTTTTTTTGGTTCCTTTATAGTAGTGTTTCTTAAGCTTTACATTGTCTGTCAAAAGTAGAGGTTCCTTATTTTGTCTTTTGAAAAAACCAACTGTTTAACATTGTGGCATACAGATGTTATCGTAAAAAAAAATCATCAAGAGTCGTTCAATGTGTGGTTTAAAACTTTGACAACATATTTGAAATTGTTTGTAATATGCTTCAGGGGACAACCCATTTATCACTTCCTGGGGACATCCACATTTAGTGAATACACCGTTGCACATGTTGGTTGTGTTGCCAAGATAAATCCTGCAACTCCTCTGAGCAAAACCTGTATTCTCAGCTGCGGTGTCTCCACAGGTCAATTAAAGTTATTAATCAATTGATATCATAAGATTTGTGGATATTGGTCCATGTTTATTATGGACTGTACTTAAAATTCTGTGTGAAATCAGGGATGGGAGCTACATTGAATGTGGCCAAACCTAAGAAGGGTTCAACCGTAGCAATATTTGGTCTTGGAGGTGTTGGGCTTGCGGGTAGACTTAATTGATTAAGAATGAAAAGAGATTTTTGGATTGATTATAGATATGTAACATGCAGATATAGAAGGATTCTGATAGATTGAAATATCTCAATTGACTGTTTCTATTCATTTTTTAATTAAATGATACTTTTTATTTTCTTAAGGCCGATGAAGGAGCAAGAATAGCTACAACTTCCCAGATTATTGGCATCGATTTAGTCCCTGGAAGATTTGAATAAGATGCTTTAATTACATTGCTTTGGAAATGCTATAATAGCAGGTATATTGTGATCAACATGTTAGTTGTTTACGTGGGAGTGGTTTCCAATAAACAACTCGTAAGTTAACCACAATATGCTTCCGGTTACCTTGAAAGCATTGATGCATGGTATAACTAAAGAACTCATCTTTTATCTATGTTGTACTCTCTTCTCTAATAAGCTCTTGTTTTCATTTTCTTTTCTTATCAGCCAAAGAGCTCGGTGTAACAAAATATATAAACCTAAAAGACCATCAGAAACCATGTTCAAGAGGTTCGTTTAGCTCATGCTTTTACTTAATGTTCATAGTACAATGTTATAATCTAATTTCTTAATGTTTTTCCACAGTTGTATGTGTTGAATGGATCTTGTTATATTTGAGTGCAAATATGTTGATGAATTTCTCCTTTTGGATTCAGGTAATTGCAGAAAGAACTGATGGAGGTGCAGATTACAGTGTGGAATGCACGGGGAATATTAATGCAATGATCCAGGTGTTTGAATGTGTTCATGATGTCTATACTCCTCCCATATATTACTAAAATGTTATGTTTCCATTAAATTAGATCAGTAGTGTTCTTTTGTTTGCAAATGCTTAAATGTTGCACTGCCTGACTTGAATTAATGTTTGTTTTTTATTTAAGGGATGGGGCGTGGCAGTTTTAGTAGGAGTGCCTCATTCAGATGCAGCTTTCACAACTACTCCTATCAACTTCCTCAATGAGAAAACACTAAAAGGAACATTCTTTGGGAACTATAAGCCCAAGTCAGATCTGCCAGGTCTAGTGAAGAAGTATCTGAGTAAGGTACAAAGTCTCTTCATCTTACTTACCTTTTGTAAGGTTTATTTACTTCTATTTTTGAAGAAATTTGTGTTGTATTTTTATGTCACTGTTTTTGATCCATAAGAACTATTATTCTACTCATTTCTTCATTTTTATTTAGTTGGTGTGAATCGCAGTTCTCATCTCCATTAATATTCTCTATATTAATATACTGCTTACAATATTTTGTCCCTGTACATTGCCTAAATTGTGTGTGTGGCTATGATGTGATAGAGGGGATTTCTATCAAACTTTTTAGGGTGTTCTGTCGAAAATTTTATTGCTGTAAATATTGATTTCAATAAGATTTCCCATCTGATTATTCTTTAGAATTTGGAGCTTTAGGGTTAGAAAATTCTAATATCTGAAATTTTTTATTTCCCTAAATATTGATTCCAATAAGATTTCCCTTTTTTGGTATTCCTAAGAATTTTGAGTTTTAGGGTTAGAAAATTATAATATCTTGAGATAACATATCTGTTGGATTGGTTTTATGACATTCTGGCTTCTCTGGGCCTCTGCCTGAAAGAGGTAAATATTTTTATTTCTGGGTGTTGACAATGTCCAAAAGACTACGTTGTTGCACATGCTAAAAGATGAGGTGAGTCCTCTGGCTTTCTTTAAAAAATCCTATCATAGTTTCTGATAACGTTGAGGAAATTTAGAATACAGTTTTCATTACTACAACAACAGAAAATCGACAATCTTGGGCAAACAGAGAAACAAGGTGGGATTTGAACACCTGACGCTCCACTTTCTGATTTGAAACCTCGATCCTCTGCTTCTGATGCTCGGTAGAAAGGCCGATTTTGTATACAAAAATCTTCTTAAAAATTGTTTTTTTTATTTCTAGCAATTTCTTCATACAAATTTGTTAACTTACACTGTCTATATTTCAACTGTAATGTAGGATTCTGAACTTTGTTTCTATCCTGTATAGAGGCTGAACAAATCTCAGCTCTGTGTAAATGTTATAGTTGTATAATTGGATTTGGAATTCTAAATATGATTCTGATAAAATTGTCTACTGTGAATATTTTGAAGAAAGATCTTACTCTTAAAATCCTAAAAAACTTGAATCCCACAATGCTTCTAATGACAATTGTAAATTGTCGTGATACTAGTTATTAGCAGGGATCAAAGTAATACGAAGAGGCTTTACAAGGGAGAAGTTACAGAATTAGGTAGGAATGACAGGAGGGCATGAAAGACAGAGGAGGACTACTATTAGTTTCCGAAAGAAATAAAAAATAATTTATCTTCAAACTATTTTTAACAATGAAGATGATTACCTCAACAACAGACATATAAACAGCTTGTTCTGTTGGTGCACATGTAGCCATAAAACATTGGCATTGCTCATCTTTCTACCCAAGGAGATAATAGCAGATTATCTGTGTATTCTAAGAATTAGCTCCCATGTCTAGTCTAACGTGGGAAGTATATGAGACATATATTATTTCTTTTGCAGTCAACTATGTAAATTTGGAAGACATGCAATTGAAAACGTGGAAAGTTGCATGTGTTTGAATACTGTTTAGTCCTTACATCGAAAGCTTCATGTGTTTGAGTATTGTGAAATGTTTCTTATTAACTCAACTTTTCAAAGATGTGGTATTGTTTACAGGGTTTGTCCGCTTTGAGAATAGAATTTTGTGACATATTTAATCATTAGTTTTACAATAGGTTGAGGGCTACAGTCTCATGATTAGGACCACTAGAAACATTTGATAGGAGGACAAAAAAAATCCTTTAACTATTGTTATTGGTTTCGTCCCCTGTAAACTTAGAAATTAGACTAATGAACAAAATAAAACTTTACAATACTAAGCTTGGTGAATGTTGCTAATGATAGTGTGTGATATTTCTAGTTTGCTAAGATGTATCCTAAAGTATTAATATATAAAATTCAAAATAAGTTTATTTGGAATAAGTAAATTTATTTATTTTTCTAATGGTGCACAAATTTCTCTAATAAGAGAGTGAAATTGTAGGGAAAAGCTTTTATAATGAGAATGAAAATGAGTTTGGTAGAAATTTTAAATCTATAATATGTCTATAGTGGAGTTTGAATGTCATTTGAGACATGGATTTTAGACATTCTAAAAAGCTTAGACAGGTTTACATGAAATTATAATCTTAAATGAGTCAATGATTCTTTTAATTTGATTGAGCTGTATTTTACCAATCATCCTTAAATCTTAAATTCTTTAAATTTGATTGAATTTTATTTTATCAATAGTCTTAAATTCTTTTGTTATCTTCTTTTGAACATATCCATATCTATTTCAAATTCAAAATTAACTTTGTGAATTGAAATGGTTTGAAATTTTTTATAGAATGTGTACGTATATTTGTTAAAGAAATTTAAAAAATACTTTTTAAAGTAATTCTAAAAGCCCATGTTTTAAAATAATTTTAACAACATATATATTTTTTAATTAATTGTAAAAGCTTATATCATTTGAATTGAAAAAGAAGCTCATGTTTATATATATATATATATATATATATATATATATATATATATATATATATATATATAGGTAATAGGCCGAAGCCAAGATCAACATGGGTATATATATATATAAGTAATAGGCCGAAGCCAAGATCAACATGGGGCTCAAGAAAATTTGAACCCAAGACCTCCCAAATGAGAGGCTCGCAACTTACTGCTACGTTGTGGGGTGTTCCCCCATGTTTTAAAATAATTTTAACAAGATATATTATTTTAAATTAATAGTAAAAGCTTATATCATTTGAATTGAAAAAGAAGCTTGTATTTTTATTTTTCATATTTTAGTTGATGTAAACTTTTATTTGTAGTATTAATTTATTTATTTATTTATACAATATAATAGTATTTTATTTCTAATCTAATTTATGCATGCAATATAATCACAACAAAAAGGGCACATGTTTTAAAATAATTTTAACAACATATATTTTTTTAAATTAATTGTAAAAGCTTATATCATTTGAATTGAAAAAGAAGCTCATGTTTTAAAATAATTTTAACAAGATATATTATTTTAAATTAATTGTAAAAAGTTATATCATTTGAATTGAAAAAGAAGCTTGTATTTTTATTTTTCATATTTTAGTTGATGTAAACTTTTATTTGTAGTATTAATTTAATTATTTATTTACACAATATAATAGTATTTTATTTCTAATTTAATTTATGCATGCAATATAATCACAACAAAAAGGTTGATTAATATAAAAGTATTTTTCATGTATAACAATGTAAGAGTTAACATTTTAGCATTAAGATTTTTAATATATTTTAGATTTATTTTTACATATTTTATCCCAAACAAATTCAATTTTCTATTTTCATAAATTTTAAAAAATTGAATTGTACTAACTATTGAGATTTCAAAGTTTCAATTATTTTAATTTTATAATAAAATAAATAGGAGCCTGTATATGTTCAAAGATGGTACTTCATATATTAACAATTTGAGGCACTTTAGTGTGCGTTGAAACATTTGTTTAGATCTTATTTTCCTCCATGCCCCATTCCAATAGAATTCAAAAGTAGTTATATTTTAAAAAGTGATTGCCATGGATAATACCAAAATTGAAAGTTCACTAAAAGTTTTCAATTTTTTTGATTTTTGGCATTGTTCTATTTTTATTTTACACTTATTTTAGCAATAAATTTCATATTTCTTTTTAGATCATACTACCAATTTCTCTCTTTCCCTCTCCCTCTCTCCATCTCTATATTTCTATCTCTACTTCTCTCCATATCTTTCCGTCTTTATATCTCTGTACCTCTAACACTCAATATATTTCTTTCCTTCCTCTCTCCATCTATATATTTCTATCTCTACTTGTCTCCATATCTTTCCATCTTTATATCTCTGTCTCAAACTCTTCATCCCCCATTTTCCCTATCTCTTCCTATCTTTATCTCTCTCTACCTCTTCCTCTCTCTATCTATTTTTCTCATTCTTCCCTCCCTCATTACCTTCATCTCTACTTGCATCTACCTTGAACTTCAAAATTTGTTCTATATATCAACTCTTTTGTAATATATATAATTCCCAAAATACAATCTACTATTTCTTCTTTTATATGTTTATGTTCCACATCATATTCAACCCTTCCATACTTCAACAATATGCAATATAAAATTCTTCTCTCAAATTCATATCCAAATGGATTATGTTCCACATCATATTCAACCCTTCCATACTTCAACAATATGCAATATAAAATCTTCTCTCAAATTCACATCCAAATTTTAACTTAAAACTAGTACGTCTCATTCAATATAACTATATCACTTTCTCAACTCATGTGCGACACAATTTATTCACTCTGCCCCAAATTTTCATTTCACCATATCTTACCCCACAAAGCATTACATTAGAGGCAGGAACTATGACGCTTGCGTCCCTTGTTTCATTAGTGAAACATGGTACTTCAGGAAGAATTTTTTAATAGTCACTGATATCACAAGTATTTCTAATGACTATATATCCATTTGTATAACTTTTAGCTTCAATGAGATTTTCAAACTTTTCTTCGATGATGCTCTTACTGTGTATCAATATTGAGTGACCTGGTGAAGACAAATAAGGGGATGGGCCTGCCACATGCTTTTTTCCTTTACATTTAAAATACCTCCTTTTATCATTAATTTACATATTATTTGATTACTTAAATTATAGTAATCAAAATAATATAAAATTTCCATTCAATTTCAAAATCAATTCTTGGATGTTAATGTATTAGTTGGGTCCCTTGTGGACTTAGCCCCAAACATTTTGTTTTCGAACAACTGATTATCGGATTTCTTCAAATCAATACTATGAGTAGTCTGGAGTGAGTGATTTCTACTGACTAGATTTCTACCAACAATAGTTTATCAAAGTACCCTCACTGGTATCAACTTTGCATATATTTGTCTTGTCTTTTCATGTCACTCATCAACAAACAATAATGACCTCATCAACATATCAAATAAACCATTCTTCTCAAACTAGTGTCCTTTCAAGATCACGATGAGATCCCACATCATCATATTTTATGATTAGTGCTCATGTTGGATGTGATCAAATTGAAAAAATTGTACTCAGATTGGCCCTTGCAAATTAGCCAAATTGTATCACGAGGCCATGAGAATTAGGAAGTGTATAGTTATCTAATCAAAGAATGTCTAGCAACTAGTGGTTCAAAAAAGTCATCCTGGATTGCAAGATATCCATCTTCAAAGTTGACTTCCAATTATTTTTTGAAAATTTGAATTGACAAAATTCTTTAAAAATGCTTTTTATTTTCATCCTAAAAATATATCGAACTGATTCATAAGTCTTTGCAATCCAACACAAGAGTGGATTTTCATATAGAGAATTTTGTAGGAGCAAATTTGTCTAATGTGTCATTCATTCCACCGAAGAACATAAAATTCTGAAATAGGCCTGTATCCAATTTTTATCTTTCATGCAGATACAAACTAACGAAATTTTATTTGGTTTTGATTTGTTAAAAATACCAAATGAATAGCTAGGATTTTGAAAGACGGCATAAGGTTCTTTGTAGTATAGAGAATCACAAAAAATAATTGGTTTGATGTGAGGGCTACTTGAGCAAATAATTCTGATTCATGTGAAAGATCACTTGAACAAGTATTAACACTACTAATGACTGAATTAAACAGTTGCATTTGGTTTGATTATTGTAAAGTTATCAAATGAAGTCATAAGGGTGTGAAAATTGGTAGGGGAACATAGTATTATGTGGAAAAATCAGGAGAACCATCAATTTAACAAGAAATGCCCTAGGTATTGAGATAAAAATCTTCAAAAGTGGCCACTTATGTATGTTTGTCAATATGAAATAAATGATTTCCTTTAGGGAGAAAAAATTGACTACATTAAATATACATCCTAGAAATCTGCAACTTGGAATACATGTTTATTTTAGATATATAAAAGTGCTCTTCAAGCCATTTGTCATGATGATCACCCAGTTTTGGACTATATCCCTCTGATGTCATCTCCTGAATACACACACTATGCATGGTATAATAGACTTTTTTTTAATCAATGGTACTTAAAATTTTATAGAAAAATTGAAGTGCCAACACCTTGTATGGACATAAAGGTATGTATATGAAATGTAAAGTATGAAAAACACTTATGCAATGATAAAGGAAAATGATAAACAATAAGGTATGATATATGTTCTAATGTGTCAAAGTAAATGCTAAAGGAAAATAAGAAGAATGAACTCACCTTGAGGGCTAGGAGAGGACAAGTGAACTTTAGATCTGGAATTGATTGTCAAAAACCCATCAAAATCAAGAACCATTATGGATCTAGAACTCTGAGACCTACAACTCCTAACTGTGAAATTTTTAGATCCTGAGGACAATGCCGACACAAGTTGTCCTAGTCCCAAAAATTCAGTCTAGTCTTGGAAGGGTGAAAACTGATGAAATATGTAGAGGATCAATCCCAAGTTCTCAAACCCTAAAAAATATAGATATGCAACTTCGTCACATGTTCCTACACATAAGGAAAAAGGGGAAATTTTTTGTGGAAAGGTATAGGAATTAACCTTGAAAGGAAATAAGAAATGCATGTAAAATAAGACAAATGTAAGTATTCACCTTGCTTGTCAAACCCTCATAGATGGATGCTAGGATCTAATAAACCCATGAGGATGTGTGTATGCTTGATCTTAGATATTTCTAAATCCTAGATCTTGAATGAATATATTCTTGGTCACTTTAATGGAGAAGAATAGGAAAGAAGAATGGATGTGGATCTTCTTGCTTGCTTGTGAATTCATCTTACTTGGCCATCATGGAAGAGAGAAACTTGAATCAATGAGAGAATATTGCCTTTGAATGGATCTTGAATGGAAGAAGACTTGGAGATCTTGAACTGGGAGCCTTGCCTGCAAATCTTGAATCTAAAAGAACTTGGTTACACTTGAAATCACTAAAAGTTTCTTGCACATAAAATCTTGATTGTAATTATGGATAACAATGGATGCTTAAAGTATGGATGTCAAAATGAGGAGCTTTCATGTCCTTTTATACTCATCTCGAGGTCCAAAATTGAAAATCCAACCACAACTAAGATCAAAAAATGAAACACCCCTGCATTGGGACCAGAGCCCACTAAAAATTAACCCCCAATGACAAGGCTGACTTGGGTCGACCTTGTCCACTGGACTAGGCCAAATTCGGCCTAGTCCTAGAGAGGCACATTTCTAAAAATAGTCTTGGGGTTTAGGTAGAGTGAAGAGATTTGAGGAGAGAGGAAAAAGAGGAGTGGAAATCAAACATAAACACATTTGGATCTAGGAAATCACTAAAATGAGGCCTAATGGGTGCTAGAGCTTCCTAATAAATGGGTGCTGAGTTTTTAGGATGATACACATGTAGAACTGCATCCATCTGCATCATGTATATAAATCATGTAAAATCATAAACTCTAATATATAATAACATCAAAAAGGATATAAATCATAAGCATTAAGGAAGGGTGAGATAAATAGATCAAGTGTCCATATCAAAGTATGACATATCAATATACATTATCAAAGTCAAGAGTCTCAAATCAAGCTACATCAAATAATCATGATACATCAATATACATATGATGAATAGGAGGAAATATAACTTTATCCATGCCCTATACCTGCATCTCCACCTGCATTTGAACGGGGGCCACTACTAAAACCTACACTTGATGGAGTTGTCTAAGTAGGTGCCTAGATAGATTGGCCATGTTGAGCAGCCTGAATCTAAGCTACCTGTGATACTAATCCTTGCATGAAGCTCGTATCTTGTGCGATATGACTCTATAAAGCTATAAAACCTTCCTATAGCATATGTATGTCCTAACTCAGAGGAGAAAGAGTAACAGGAGGGTCTGGAGCTGGAGCAATTGGTTATCTATCTACCTAACGACCTTGAGAAACCAATCCATGAACCAAAACATCCCTTAGCCTAAGAGTTACATGTCCACCCATTTTTCTTGCAGGAGCATGAATACATTGAACCCTAACCTAACCTCCGCCATTACCACCTCAATTAGAACCATCCCCACCACCACCCATACCTCCAGGAGAAGGAATCACAACCCACCTCTACTATGAATAAATCTAGCAAGATCCCCACCAACAACAGCTCTACCTGCTCTCCCACCTCAAGGACCTGCAACTCTGCCTCCTTAGACTCTATCTCTCCTAGGTCATCGAGGTTTCCCATCATCATCATCATCATCATCATCATCATCATCATCATCATCATCATCATCATCATCATCATCATCATCATCATCATCATCATCATCATCATC
>MU219083.1:123901-152798 GCA_018584345.1 Thuja plicata
ATCATCATCATCATCATCATCATCATCATCATCATCATCATCATCATCATCATCATCATCATCATCATCATCATCATCATCATCATCATCATCATCATCATCATCATCATCATCATCACCACCATCATCATCATCATCATCATCACCATCATCATCATCATCATCATCATCATCATCATCATCATCATCAATATCATTAGAATCAAGCTCATTAGTTTCCATGATAGATTCAATAGGATCTATAAATCTTTGAAAGGGATGTTGGGATATCCATTGTGCATACTCAGGAGTAACACCCACAATTAGTGTGTCTGCTCTAAAATCCCATGGAATGTGATAGAGACCCAACACCCCATTATGAGTTTCTCTATAATCTACACAAGGTCCCCATAATGTCCTCTTTGAGTGTGCTCAAGCATAATGATCTAATCCATGTGGAATGCACTACATATGACCAAACTGTCTCAATACATGCATAAAGAAAAATCTCTCAATAACCAATGTGGTCTGACCAATCAACCATAAAGGAATGAACATTAAGGGCACCTCATCAGGATCCTTGGTTCATGTCTCACATCCAATATAAGGTATCCAACAGAACTAGTCCATGTCATCAAGCATGAATCTCCAGTAATCTAATTTTCCCAACCGAGACTGGACACGCACTCTATGATAAGAAAAAATGTATGGGATTTGGTAGGACAAACCTTGTTTGCAATAGGTCTCGCTAGTGGGAGATTCTCCCAAGCTTAAACCTATAAAATACTGCACCTGCAAACAGTGCAGCACTGCGCCTGTATACCACACGGTGCAGATCATGGTATAAGTGAGCTAGAACACATGATCCACAAGAAAACCTCCTTTGATGTGCAATAATATCCTCCAAGATGTTTCCCCATCCGACTGTGAATTCATGACCCCATTTATCAGGCATCAGGAAACCTCCAATGAAAGCCACCAAATCTCATAGAAGTGGATCATATCACTATCTCATCATCCTCCATTTGATAGTTTGATCTCCAATGGTAGCATCTTGAAAATACTCACCAACATGCCCCACCATCATATACCTGACCATAATATACTTATTGACCCATATTAGGAATATAAAAGATTTGATATATATCCTTAAGAGTGATGGTCATCTTGCCCATTGGTAAGTGAAAGGTGTTATGGTCTGAGTGCCATCTCTCGACCAATGTTGTCAAAAAAATCCTATTTACTCAAAACTGGGGCATATCTAATGCAGACAAGGGATGAGAAATCCCCAATGGAGATGTCCAACCTTGCAGCAAGAGATTATACAACATAAAATGACAACACTAAAACAAAGATTACCAACAAATAAGAAGAAACAAAATGTTATTATCAACTAGAACAATAATTACACTTAGCTAGCTTGCAACATGAAACTTTTCAAATTCACCATTGTCAATATAGAATAATAAGCAATCATATTCATTTCTCTCAATGTCAAACCATTATACATAGTTGACCATTCCTCAAAATTACATATATTCCACAGAGACAACCGCATCACCAAGTAAACTCTGCATCTACAAGCTCATAACAACGAAACTAGCCTTCTTGCAGTTTCTTCTTTATGACTTGCCTTCTCCACCAACTCTTCTTGGTTTTCTTCCTTAACACCTCTATTTCCTTTTTTTCTCTGCCTTCACTCTCTACTGCCTAAACAAGAACTACTACCCTACTTATATACAAGATCTCCAACCAAAAGTCAGCTTATCCGATCAACAAATTCCAAGATAAAGGAAATGTATTACATCAAAAAGGACATGACCTAAATCCATAAGAACACTCCCAAAATAGATATAGCAGGAGATGCACTCATACAAGGAGGTTGACCATGAATTTAAGAACATCGAACAATGTGCCACGAGAAAACGCAAACCATGAATCTTCACCGCGAGTTGAATCTTGCTACCTGGTCTGTCAAGAATAGGAAATAATATAGGACTAGACCAATTGTATGATACATTTATTTGGAAACAATAGATCCTAATGCATTCATAGACATGATATCATCATAATGTTTATAACACATTGTGATTACCGCATAAGATGATGTGCCAACTAGATTGACCAAAACTAAAACACAGGAACTGCCCAATTGGAACAATAAACAAACAAACTAAAAAGAAAAATATTTTTAGGTGATACATGATTTCCAACTACCAAAGGATGCTCTTGCATCAATATCAAGCAAATATCAGAGTCCACACTGCCTAATAATACATCTATAAACAGGACTAAGATCAGGAATCATATTAAACAACCATGGATACAAACCTTACACCTACAATTTTTGACAGGAAACATATTTTAATTAGTCAACATACATAAAATTGATCATCTAGCATCAATCAATCATCCTATAATCTACTTGTTCATCTTTGAGCACATCAAAATTCCTTACACGAGATCTTGGGGATGGAAAATTAACCTAGCAAATTGACATCAACACCAAATCAACTAAATGATTGTGATTGACATCAAATACACTTGATTTTCAAAATAATTTCATAGAGTATCAGTAATCCATCTATCGGATCGATAAACGAAGCAAAAATGCTAAGTTGCCTTTGAAAAAAATGAAAAAATTAGATAAAAATGCATAGGCAACATTTTACATGGTATAGGCTCCAAAAACACCTTAGGCGCTGCAAAAAAGTGTCTAGACACTATTTTAGTTTTCATAGGCACTACACCATTGTGTAGGTGTTGTTTTACATCATAGGCATTGAAATATATTGGGCCAGTGCTGAAAAAACATGTAAAATACACAAACATCTTATAGGCACTACAAGACCAATTGTAGGCACTACAACAAAATCAATGATGCCCAAGTTTATGCGTTGAAATAGATTGCCTAGGCGCTAAAAGAACTTGTGGTAGCGCTAAAAAAATATGTATAGGTATTAAAACAATGAAAAAATACAGAAAACAAAATAAAATCATGCCTTCATTCAAAATCTAGCTATGAGTCACAAAAATTTGAAAAACATAGCTAGATATCAAGATATATCGGTGCTCCATAGGTTAGTGGTCACTGGAAACTCCTCCCCTTCTCAAACCGGTGCTCCTAAATTGGGACTATCGTGGTTTTAGCTGGGAGGTAAAAAAATGGGTTAGAGAGGAAAATGATAAAGGAGAGAGTGAAAATGAAATGGTAAAAAGGTAAATGTGAACCCTTATATACCTAATTTTGACCTTTTGGAGGGTATTTTTACCTATTTCATCAAATTAGGTTATTTTCATCACAAATTTTTAACGTGGAATTTTAAATTTAAATTCATATCAAAAAATAAATTGAAATCTAAATTGTCACTCAAAATTCAAAAAATCCTAAAAATTTCAAAAATCATCTAAAATTATTTTGATTCATTTCCTAAGGGGGCATATGACCACTAGGATGTGAAATCATTGAATTTGGGGCACTTTTTAAAATTGGGGAAATTGAATGTTAGAAATTCAAAATCATCATTGGGGCATCAAAATCTATCCAAGTTGAAATCAGGGATCCATATCATTAAGACAACATCACATCATCAAATCTATTGAATTTGCATCTTGACATTAGATCGGACATTGTAATCAGACATCAGACATTCTTTGAACTAATGTGGTTCACACATTGATTCAAAGAGGGGCATTTGTATACACCTAAAATTGGTCAAATCCAGTCAAAGCCAAGATTAATTAAATTTAATCTATTTGGATTAATTAAAATATTAAAAAAAAACTATGTAATTGAATTAATTATTTAATTATATAGTTCATTTAAATAATTAAATCCAACCTTTTCAAAAAATCCTACATGGCTAATTAAATAACTTTTGAATTAATTACTCCTAAAATTCTTCACCTACCACTATATGACAAAAATCAATCAACCAATGGGAGAGGAGGAAAATGTGCACAAGGATCACTCAAAGGATTTTCTATCTTGACCATCCATTTTGGAGAATCAATTGTGTCCCTTCATTTGGACACATCAAACAAACACAACTCAACCTTATGTTTCGATTATGATTAACTCAACTCACATATAACTCACCCCCCTACACCTTGGGAAATCCTATCAATAGGATGCACAATTAGAACATTCATATCCATCTTCATTGTATCACTGCTATAGGCAAATAGCATTGAGAGTAGAATAATTTTAGTTCATTTTAGCTTAGTATCTTGCATAGTGATGTCATAATGGTGAATTCTCATAAGTTTTTGAATAAATTTTAAAATGCAGACTAGTTTTATTTTCATCATTTATCTTTTCTTTGCATCAATTGATCATCTTAGATCACAATTGCATCCGTCTTTGTATATTCTCATTCTAGGAGTTTCCACTTGAGGATTCTTTTCTGCTGAGATAAATCTTTAAGTCCTTTTAGTTAGATATTCGTGAAATGTTCTCAATCTTTTCAATTTGAATTGTTTAATTAGGATATATCTATTATTTTCAAGATGATATTTGATTGAATTAATGTTTCATGAAGGTTTGTAGTTGTAGGTTTTACACACACACAAGTTGATTATGGGATGCCCTATTTGATTGAGAAACAACAAGAGAGATATGGCATTATGGGGGCTTATTTGGGGACATATGATTGCAGTCAATATGTAAGGATGTTGGACAACTAACAATAGAATCTATTAGGATTGTTCTTTGAAGAGTTTTTAACTTGTGTTGACAGCTACCAAGTGAACACATATATAACCTCAAGGTTTTTGGCCTCATTATTGGATTTAGGTGGTGAAAAGGTTAATATGTTGCTATTGTTGCGAGGAATTTTTAAGGATGACATTTTGGTGGATGAAATTGATGTCATTATATTTTTTGAATTAGTGTTTTGGATTCCCTAGCCTAGTGACCTCCCCAAATTGTTGTAACTAGATGCAGCTATTGTCTAAACAATCATTTATTATGAACTTGGATATGGATTGTCTAGCAAGACATTGTTTTGGGCTGTGATTGGTTGGGATTTCTTGCAAAAATTGAATTTCATTGATGTGTAGCCAAATTTTTAATGGTTGGATGACTTTGTAGAAATTATTTTCTCGGAGGCTTTTTAAGAAGACTAAGTTGGTGGGTATGGTTTTTTCTTGTTTTTTGAAGTAATTGAACATTCTTTATATGCTCACAAGAAGTATCTTTGGGCATTTTGGAGCACGATTTGTTCAGTAGTGGGTCTATGGTGATTCAATGACTTTTTTTTTGACGTGGCTTTGTTATCTCAATGGTGGCTTTTAATTGGTCTTTGATGGTGGCCTTTTGTTTTAGGGTTAGTTGGAGTTTCTGATGGTGACTTGTATGAATCAATTTTGGAGTTGAGGATGGTCCTCTGATCAATGATCCTATTGGATCGACGATCTGATTGGTTGGATGGAAGATCTAGTTAGAGCCAACCTCCTACATGGTAAATTTTGATTGGTACAAGTTAGCATTGAGTTTTCATCAATTTTTTTGCTCAAGGAAGTACATGTTTCATATTTCTTTATTGAAGTCAACCTAGTTGACGTTTTAGGCTTATGATCAAGAATATAAGGTTGAGTTTTTTATGCAAAGAGTATGGATGTTTGTGTGATAGTGTGCAAGCTATATTGATGTGAAAATTGGCAGTTTGTGTTATTCCCCGAGCTTCATTGGAACTATATTGGCATTATTGATGCTACTAGCTAGTTTAGTTTTGGGACTACAAGTCCTTTCTATATTTTAATTTGTATTTAATCGGTGAATTCGACTAAGGGGTAGATCAATATTTTATATTTGAGTTGTAAGCTCTAAGATGTAAGCTTGAATGCATGTGCATTACCCTCATATGTGCTTATACCTTTAACAAGGTACTTATTACTGCAGTTGTGAGATATTTGTGGGTATCATCCCCACCGAGTTTTTTCCCTTAACTGGGTTTTTCTCAAAAATAAATCAAGATGTTATGATTATGTGTGTGCTTATTATGTTATGTTTTCTTTCATTTATCGGTGGATTTAAGTTTTGCAATTGGTTAAGAAAATTGAAGAACATTGTTGAACCGATTCACCCCCCTCTCGGTGCTTCCTAAGTCTAACAGAAAGTGTCTTGGACAAATATACACCGAGAAAGTGTCGTGTTTCCTTTCTGGTGTCTATTTTTTGTGGTACTGTCAATCAAACTGATAGACTCATTTTGTTGTCCCACATCCATGCAAATATCTAGGCTAGTGAGTTTCTATACTTCATTGTAGGACCTCCTAGACACCCCAAACATGTTGGTGAAGATATTTTATCTTATTGCAAAGATGACATCCAATTGATATTTGCTTTGTATTATTGTTTCTTATGATTTAGAGGTTGAGAAAATGAATGTGAAAATTTATTTCCTTCATGGTGATTTGGAGGAGGATATTTATATGACACAACCAAATCACTTCATGGTAAAAGGTAAAAGTAACTTGGTTTGTAAATTAAAGAAATCTTTGTACGTCCTCTTGTAGAGTCCTAAGCTATGGCACCAAATATTTGATACATGTGTATTGATTTTGGGATTTAAGTATTCTATATTAGATCACTATATCTATTATAAATTTTATGGTGATTATTTTTTGTTCATTGCATTATATGTCGATGATATATTATTCATTGGTAAAGAAAAATGTGTAATTTTAGAACTAAAGTCTCAAGTTACTGCTAAATTTGAAATGAAAGATCTTGGTGCAACTAAACACGTTATTGAGATGAAAATTAGAAGAGATGGAATGAATTGAAATCTATGATTCATAATAGAGTGAATAGAAAGCTATGACTAGGCCAGAATAAGTATGTGAACTCAGTTTTATAAAGGTTCAACATGTAGGATTGTAGACCATTACGTGTTCATTTTATAGTTGGAACAAATTTGTCAGTTTTAGATTGTCATACATCCCTATCAAAGATGAAATAAATGAGAAGAACATCCCCATAAATGATCTATGTTATGGTCTACATTAGAGCATATATTGCCCAATTAGCGAGTTTTATTTCCAATCATATGTTTAATCCTAGTAGAGTTCATTGGGGTGTAGTTAAAAGAGTCTTTAGATATCTAAAGTATACCTCAGAGTATTCTTTGTGTTATTATGGTAATTTGATAGAAGATTAAATTTCCCTTGATATTTGTTGTTATGTGGATTCAGATTGGGCAAGTAATATTGATAGAAGGAGGTATACTAATACTTATGTGTTCACATTATTTGGTGGTGCAATCATTTGGATGAGTAAGTGACAGGCTATGGTTACTTTGTGGACTACTAAAGTTGAGTATATGACAACTACTCATGGTTGTAAATAAGTTATTTAACTAAAGAGCTTTTGTTCAAATATGGAAATAAAACAAGATGCAGTGATAATTTATTATGATAGTCAGAGTGTGATCTACCTAGCTAAGAACCTAAGTTTTCATGCTACGACCAAGCTCATTGATGTTTAATATCATTTTGTTAGAGATATGGTTGAGGATGGAAGGGTGAAGCTATTTAAAGTAGAGACTTTGATGATTGTTGTTGATTATTTTAGTAAGGTTATGAGAATAAAGAAGTTCAAATGGTGTTTTGAGTCTATGGGCCTCTCATCCCCTAGTGATTATACAATGATGATTGGTACCCCTCCTATTTCTGTTAAAATGTGTTCAAGAAGCGGCAGATTTGTAATGAAAATGGTGTCTCGGCCTTGAAATAATTAAAATCTACTATTGAAAAAGGATTTCCATTAATAGGTGAGCATGGGGGACATAAGGGGGGTACTACCTTATAGGCTATGATCTCATAACCAATAAGGGTAAGGGGTGGCATGGCCTAATGGGAGATTTTAGGGGCATCGCCATTGTAACAAAATTTCATATATAATTTATCATTGTGAATCTTAACCATTACATTAGATCATAGGTCCACCAATGGATATTTATGCACAATTTTTGGGTGGTTTTAGCCCATGATTTTGTAATATTATTTGATGGTTTCATGTTTTGTAACTCCTATATATTAGGCGTATGAGATGCATTATAATGTATTTTGAGAGTCTGATAGCTATTGAGCCGCCTCTAGATCTCTATTGGTGATACTCCTATGAGAAGCTTGCTTTGCAATTATATTGTAATTTGTTATTGATTTTTGAATAATATATTGAATGAATTTTGGAGTAAGGGGTTTTTCTCTAAAAAGGGTTTTCCACATGTAAATCACCATGTTGTGGTATGCAATATTCTTTATGTTTATTTATACTAATTTTTTGAAACTTTTGTAAAGATCTGGGAGAGTTTTTGTGTAACCCTCCTCTCAAGCTTAGTGTAGAAAGTTGTTATGTTACCTTAATTTAATTAAACTAATCAAGGCTACTCATGAAGCGGAGCTAGAGGAGACTCAAAAATTGAGAGGTTGACAATCAATCTAGAGTAGACGGTTGATTTGGCAAACTAGTAAGTTGCATGCCACCCACCAAAGTGCATTTCTTCCTATTTATGGCATAATTTTTTATGTTTTCAAATTATTCAATTGATTAACAATATGCCTATTTCTATAATAACTCCTTAGTCATTTTAGTCGCTTACTCCAATGCCACGCAAGAAATGCAAGACCAAATGTTTAAGTTCTATCTTCATAATTTGGTTGTCACTTATAATTTTTAATTGGTACCTCCTAATCTACCTAGGAGATTTGTAGCTTAAGGATCTTACCTCTTACCTAAGGAAAGAGTAGGAAAGGGGAGAATTATTTTGTACATATCAAGAGATGGGGAAATTCATAGCCTTTGCACATTATAACAAAATCAACCTATAGGAGCTACAGTAAGGGAGAGCTGCCCAATTCAAAATTCAGTTTTGAGTTTGGGCAAGAATGGTGTGACAAGGGCAGGAGCAGGTCCTTCTATTGTGTGTAGGAATATTGGAGAGACTAAGGGATACATGAAGCAAGATAAGGATCTTGATACTTGTCTGACACCTGGGGACCCAGGTGGGGGGCCCAGATCTCGTGATGCTTCACTTCTTCAACAGGTTGGCACAAAAAAGTGATCTTCCCTTTTCGGTGTTAAACCCATGGGTAAGTCATCTTTACTGCCTGTTAAGAACATTTTGAATCCGGCTCAAGGGAGTTTTTCCATTGTTGTCCCAAATCAGATCATAGATTTTAATATTGCTAGGACGGAAAACTCTCTAGTGGGCAAATTCTTGGGAGTTAGGCCTAACATTGAGGTAGTTCATGCTTTTGTGAAGAATAAATGGGTTTTAAAAGGACAAGTTGTTGTGTTTTCCATGGCTAAGGGTTGTCTATCTTTTTTCTTCTCTTGCGAAGAGGACCGCGGGAGTATATTATGCAATAGGCCTTGGATGATTGGCAAAAACACTTTTATTCTTTAAAAAATGGTACCCTAATCTCATCTTTCAGGATGAGTCGGTGGTACAAGCCCCAATCTGGATTAAATTTTTGGGCCTTCCTTTGGAGTATTGGGTGGAGGATGTTTTCGCTGGGATCGCCAGCTCCTTTGGTGAAATGTTATCTATTGACCCTGTTACGATTTCTAGGAGAAGATTAACTTATGCCATAATTTGTGTTGGAGTGATTCAGGATGCCGATATGCCTGAGTCTACATCCATCCAATCTAATCTAGGTTCCTAGGCTTAGAAGATTGAATATGAATCGATTCCTTTTGCTTGCTTTCATTGTAAGAAAGTTGGTCACTGGGTGAAGAAATGTTCGAGTAGGGTTGTTTAGAGGAAGACGAAGAAGTGGATTCCTATTGGGAAACACCAGGATATTAGGGGGGGCTCTTCTAGGAGCTCTCATCCTATAGACATTGAGTGTGACATTCAGGACTTGGACCCAATAGTAAGCAAAAACAATAGCATTAATATTGAGGGTTGAAATGAGGAAATCAATAGATCCCCACAAGGTCTGGGTGAAGAAATTAGGAACGGGAGTGTGGATGAAATACAAGGGGAAATGTTAATCCCCATAACTTTATGGTGAGAGACACATTTCAAGTGGAAGAGGAGAGTAATAGAAAGGAAAATTCTACTTCTAATGACAGTCTAGACTTGAGCCTGGTGAAGGGCGTGGCTATGTCTATGCAGATTGTTACATCAATGTCCCATTTGCCTCAAGACACTTTGGTGGCTGCTAGTGAGTTTTATGATGCTCAACCATGTATAGTCTTGGGTCAAGGACTCTCAGATTTATCATAGAGCTCTCTAGTTATGGTGAGGAGTACTTTTTCTGAGAACCAAACTCCAAAATGGGGGGATGCTGAAGCTATTAATCAAGCTTTACAGGGGTGTGAGAGTGGGTGAGATGACAGATCTTTAGCATCTAAGGATCTTAGAAAATTTAAGAGTTATAAGAAAAAGAATAATTTGCTTGTCATAAATACAAGGAGTACTAAAAATGAGGATGTGGGAGGGGTGCAACCTTCTCTAGGAAGACCATCTAATCAAAGAAAGAGAACCATGGAGGATAATAAGAATATAGTGGATGGAAGCCAAAAGACCATCCTAGAGACATGATCTTTTATTAAGGTATCAAGATCATCTCTTAGAATATTAGAAAATTAAATAATCCTCATAAGCAAGATCTTGTTAAGAATATGATTAGAGATAATAAGCCTAATATTTTTTTAATCCAGGAAACTAAAATGCCTAAGGAAAAAGTTGAAAGCTTAAGTTTCTTTAGGAATGGTAAAATATGTGGGGGTGACTCTAAAGGGGCTTCAGGGGGTATTGCTACCCTTTGGAACTTTGATAGTATTAAAGGTGATGTCATCTACCAGGGAAACAATTTGGCCTGTATCAGATTTAGTCACATCAAGGATGGAAAATCATGGGTTTTAACGAACATCTATGCTCCTAATACTAAATTTGGAAGAAAGTCTTTTGGAATAATTTATCTCATCTTCAAATAAATTTTGACTCTTAAGGACGGATTGTCAAGGGAGATTATAATACACCTCTAAAATAAAATGAAAAAATGGGGGGAAGTCAATCGAATATAGATAGTAGAATGTACTTGATGAATTTCATTAATAAGCATGATCTCCATGATATTGATTTGCAGGGAACAAACTACACTTGGACTAATAGAAGAAGTGGTAAGGACTTGATTTAGTTGAGACTTGACAGAGCTTTGGTTAGTAATGATTGGTTCTTGTACTATTTCTTCTCTTTGTCTACTCATGTGAGGGCTCAATTTGATCACCACCCTATCACTTTTTTGGTGGATCCCTTATCTATGAAAATAAATTTTCCTTATGGGTTTGAGAAGATGTGGAGTATGCATCCAAAACTGGAATATAATTTGAAGAAATTGTGGAAAATTGGGATTGAAGGAACGACTATGTTCATTCTTGCAAAAAACTGAAATATGTGAAAGATAACATTAAAAGATGGAATAAGGAGACTTTTGGAAATATATTTTCCTCTAAGACTAATATTAGTATGGAACTTAATGCCATTAAAGATAGCATATAGTTGGAGGGGTATAATAAGATATCTAGAGAAAAGGAAAATGAGAAGTTAGTGGAGTATCATGACATTATTTCTAAAGAAGAGACCTTCTGGAGACAGAGGTCTCAAAAGGTTTTTTTGAAAAAATGGGAGAAGAACACTAAATACTTCTTCATGACTACTCTTAAGCATAGGATGGTGAATAGTATTTCTAAACTGGTTATTAATGGTTCTACTTCTATTGATGAAGATTCTATCAAAATGGAGGCTAAAAGTTTTTTCAAGATTTACTCAAACATTAACATAATTTGGATAAGGAATCTCAAAGGTTTTTTTTGGATTGTATTCCCTCCATCTTGAATGAGGATCAGAATGCTTGTCTCACTGCTATACCTTCTAATGCTGAAATCAAAAGGGTTGTCTTTTCTTTTGAAGGGGACAAAGCGCCTGGTCCTGATGGTTTCCCCTTGTTTTTAGTTTAGATGTTTTGGCATGACATTGAGATTGACATCACTAATGTTGTGAAGGAATTTTTTTGGCTCCAAGAATCTTTTGAAAAAATTGAATGGAAATTTCATTGGTCTTATCCCAAAGAAACAAGGGGTGGACAAAATGGACCAGTTTAGACAGATAAGTCTATGTAACTCTATCTATAAGAACATATCAAAAGTGTTGACCACAAGAATTATTAATATCTTGCCTTCTTTATTTTCCTTGCAGCATAATGGATTTGTGCCTGGCAGGCAAATTTTGGACTCCATAATCTTTGTTCATGAAAATGTTCATTCTCTTATTATGTCCAAAAAGGAAGGTTTTTATCTGAAACTAGATTTGTCCAAAGCATATGATAGGGTGGACTGGTTTTTTTTATGAAAAAAGTGCTTCAAGCCTTTGGTTTTAACAATAGAAGCGAGCGGTAGCGCTAGAAAGGAGGGAAAATTTTTGAATGGTAAGGAGAGCGGGAATCTTGCAGAGCAGGGATAGACGGACCAGGAAGGGAGTCAGGATGAAGGAAAGGAAAAGTGTAAGGAAGATTCGACGGATGATGGGGACCCACGAGCCTTGCATCCGGATCTAGGTAAAAATACTGGGGAAAACCTGAATCTCCGTGCAGTTGGTGAAGCTCGAGGCCCTTTGGGGTGCTGGTCTAACCTATTTGGGGTCAAACCATCGGGTAAGTCATCTTTTCCCAAGATCCATAACATTTCCAATAAAGATCAGGGAACCTTTGCCATTGAGGTGCCTTCTGAGCTTATTGATCACAATATTCAGAGTATGGCTTCTACTTTGGTTGGCAAGTTCATAGGTTCTCGACCGAATATCGATCTGGTCAGACTGTTTATTAAGAAAAAGTGGGATTTAAAAGGCCATGTGGAGGTTATGGCCATGGCCAAGGGCTTCATGTCCTTTGAGTTCTCTTGTTCTGAAGATTTCTCTAGGATTCTTTGTACGGGAAACTGGTCTATGGGTAAATCCACTCTCATTCTCTAGAAGTGGACTTCCTAACTGGATCTCAACAATGACTTTGTCACTCAAGCTTCAGTTTGGATCAGACTCCCTGAGCTTCCTTTGGAGTATTGGCATGAGGATGTCTTTGATGGCATTGCCAGCTCTTTTGGAGAGTTGTTATCCATTAATCCGGTCACAACTGCAAGGAAAAGACTCACTTATGCCAGAATCTGTGTGGGGGTCGTCGAAGGTCAGGACATGCCTTAAGCTATTGAGCTCCAATCTAGGTTGGGAAAGTGGTTGCAGTAAATCGACTATGAGAATGTTCCTTTTGCATGTTTCCATTGTAAAAAGGTGGGTCACAAGGCCAAAATGTGCCCTATCTTCTTAGAAAAGGAGAGAGCCCACAAGGCCCAAAGAAAATAGGAAAAGAGGAAAGAAGCTCAGAAACAACAAACAGGCGCGAACCAAAAGGAAGTCCCCAAGAAGATGTGGAAGGAGATTAACCCTGTGGGCGAAGCCCAGATGGGTCCTCTTCAGGGGGATGAGCCCAAAAACACCTCTGGCTCACTTCCCACTGTTAAGGTGGGAACTCCCGATCCTGCGACCACTGAGCAGCCTGAGCTTCCGTGCTCCAATGGTCCAGATGGCTCTTGCAGACCTGAGCTCAGGGAGCAGGTAGCTTCTCCTGTTCGGATCCCAGAAGGCTTGATAGACCTGGAAAATAAGTCTCAATGTAACGATCAGCATTCCAGTGCTCCTAAAGACATAGTGGGCGACACTGTGAGCAAGGAAATTGAGACACCGCAAGAGAATGACTTGGGAGCTGGAAACTCAAGGAATTCTCGTGAGGCCTCCAAAGTTGTGTCTTTTGTGCTTGACTCTCAAGGGATAGTGGGAACCTTGGCCTGCGGCTCCCTCCCATATCAGGAAACTTGCACTAGCAGAGTCTCCTTGTTATCCATAGGAAAGGTCAACAGGATCATTAACATGGTCACCTCCTCCTCCCAGGAGAAATCTCTAGAATGGAGGCCCTGTTTGAAAGCTGCAAGGATGAGAATGCTGCTCCTTGGATTTCGGTCAGGAAGAAAAAGAATAGCAGAGAACCATCCCCGGTCTCCCCTACAACAACGAGAAGTAGAGTGAAAGCTGACATAGGGGGCAAGTCCAACTCCACAGGTAGATGGAGTAAGAACCAAATCAAAAAGGAGGAAACTAGAAGAAACATAGCGGATGGAACCCAAAAAACCATCCAGGAGACATACCCCCATAAGAAAACATGAAGATCATCTCATGGAACATACATGGACTCAATGGAGCCCACAAACAGGAGGTTGTGAGGAACATGATCAGGGATCATAAACCAGACATTTTTTTGATTCAGGAAACTAAGATGACGAAAGTGAAAATTGAGGGTATTATTTTTAGCAAGGGGATGAAGCTGGCTGCTACCGACTTGATTGGTGCCTCAGGTGGTCTAGCGATGCTCTGGAAGGAGTCCCTCAAGGCTGACCTCATCTATGGTTAGGGAAACCTCCTTCTTATCCATTTTAAGAACACCAAAGATCAGGAAAACTAGTATGTTATGAACATTTATGCCCCTAACTCTAAGAATGGTAGAAAGATTTTTTGGCATAAAATAAGCAAGCTGATCCCCCCCTTGGATAACACCAAGGGCATAATTATGGGGGATTTCAATACCCCTCTACTAGCATTTGAGAAATTTGGGGGTCTCCCTCCGGATCTAGAGAGTAGACAACACCTTGCTGACTTTATCAATGATTTGGCTTTTTTTGATGTCCCCCTTGAAGGGATTAAGTTCACTTGGTCCAATAGGAGAGTTGGTGGTGATTGCATTCAAGTCAGACTTGACAGGGCCCTAATCATGATGGACTAGATGAATTCTTACCACTGCAAGCTATCCTCCTTAGTGAGATTGGGATCAGACCACTCCCCCATCGCCATTTCCATAGAATGTTGCAACAAGAAAAAGGCCTTCCCCTTCAGATTTGAGAAGATGTGGTCCTCCCACCTTGGGCTTGTTGACAAGATCAAGGAGTGGTGGAACATTGATGTTGATGGTACTTCCATGTACAAAGTTGCCAAGAAACTCAGAAATATCAAAACAAAGATTAGAAAGTGGAACAAAAAGGATTTTGGTGACATCTTCAAGAAGAAAGAGAGGATCTTGGGGGAACTGGAGAAAATGCAAGATGATATTTAGTCCCTGGGATATGATGAGGATAGGATAAACGTAGAGAAAACTATCTTAGCTGACCTTCACAACATTGTTGGCAAAGAGGAGATGTTCTGGAGGCAGAGGTTCAGATCTGTTTGACTTAAGGAAGGGGATAAAAATTCTAGATTCTTTCACCTCTCCACGATGAAGCATAGGGCTGCTAACAGAATCACGGCCATAAAAAAAGGTGATGTCTCTCTCAGGGAAGATAAGGAGATTTCTCAAGAGGTCATAAAGTATTTTTCTTCCATTCTTTCTAAGATAAGGAGCTTTGTGAGAAAAATCAAGGGGTTATCCTCAAGACTATCCCCAATGTGATAAATGTTGGTCAGAACAGAGCCCTGGTGGCTATCCCTGATTCGGAAGAGATTAAAGGGGCGGTTTTCTCTATGCCTACTAAGAAAGCCCCAGGCCCGGATGGCTTCCCCACTTTTTTCTTCCAACTCTATTGGGATATCCTCAAGGATGACATTGTCAAAGCGGTTCAGGAGTTTTTTGGTTCCAAGAGCCTCCTCAAGGAGATCAATGCTACTTTCTTGGTGCTCATCCCCAAAATCTCAGGTGTGGACTCTTTTGACTCTTTTAGACCCATCAGCTTCTGTAATTCCCTTTACAAGATATTCTCCAAAGTCTTAACCATCAGAATGATCAAAATTCTTCTAGATTTAATTGCCCCACAACAAACGGGTTTTGTTCCAGGTAGGCAAATCTTGGATTCTATCATGGTTGTCCATGAAGTGGTCCACTCCTTGGAAGAAGGTAAAAGGGAGGGCTTCCTGATCAAACTTGACTTGTCAAAGGCTTACGATCGGGTGGACTAGCGGTTCCTTGATCAGGTTCTGGAGGCTTTTGGCTTCAATGGCATTGTTAGGAAAATCATCTCTCAACTGATCTCTACCCCTACCTTTGCGGTGATGGTCAATGGATCTCCTTCAAATTTTTTCAATCCTACTAGAGGGCTTGGACAAGGAGACCCCATCTCTCCTATCCTCTTCATTATTCTTGTTGAGTGCCTAGGAAGAATGATCCGTGACAAAAGAAACAAAGGCAAACTGGCTGGTCTGTGCCCCTCTTCGGGTCCCTTGGTCTTTTCTCACCAGAAATTTGTTGATGACACTATCCTCGGGAGGGGGGCCATGGTGAAGGAAGCCAGGACTGTGAAGAACATTCTCAACACCTACTCCAAAGCTTCAGGCCAACTCATTAACTGGAGAAAGAGCTCTGTTTTCTTCATAAACACCCCTGAGAGTACGCAGAGGAAGATTGTTGGTATTTTAGGCTGTGCCATTGGGTCCCTTCCTTCTACTTACCTTGGTCTCCCTATGGGGGCTAGACCTCCTAATCTCTTCTGGGATAATCTCATAGATAGATTCAACGGGAAACTTGCGGGATGGAAAGGCCTTGTTCTGAGCCAGGCCAGAAAAGTTATGTTAATTAAATCCACCCTTCAGAGCTTACCTACTTACGCTCTCACTTTGTTTTCCATTCCTGCTAAGGTGGCTGACACTCTGGAATCCATCCAAATGAAGTTTCTCTGGGCTGGGTCAGATGGCAATAAGAAGTACCCGTTGGTGGCTTGGGATAATATATGTAAACTGAGGAAGCAGGGAGGCCTTGGCATCATAAACTTGAAACAATTAAATAGGGTGTTGTAAGCCAAACAAATTTGGAGAATATTCAATTCAAAGGGTGAATGGAAGAAAATCATAAAGGATAAATACCTAGGCAATAATAACTTTAAGCAGTTCATCAGCTGGGAAGAGGATCCGAAGGGTTTGAATATCTGGAATAGCCTTATAAGAACCAAATAGCTCGCTACGGGGAAGGTCAAATGGAAAATTGGCAGTGGAGAGGACATCAACTTCTGGCTCGATGACTGGCTCAGTGTGGGACCCCTATGGAATATTCAGCAATTCAATAGATGGGCCCTTACTTGCATGGAAAAATTTGGGTGTAGGGTTAGAGACTATAGGGTCAATGATGAGTGGGTCAACTTGACGAAGGTCTCCCAGGATCTCAACCCGTTGATGAACATGATCAGGCTGATCCCTCTTTCCCAAACCAAGGACTCTCCTATCTGGGGGATGACCAATGATGGTAAGTACACTGTGGAAATGGGTTATGCTTCCTTGCAGCATTGTGTGGAAGATCCTATTTGGGCTAAAGCTTGGTTCCCAGGTCTCATCCCCAAAATCAACATTTTCTTTTGGATCATGCTCCAAAATCGTATTCTGACGATGGATAATCTGATGAAAAGAGGCCATCAGTTTCCCAACAGGTGCGTTCTTTGCAAAAATCAGGTGGAAAGTGTTGACCACCTTTTTGTTCACTGCCAGTTCACTAGAACCACCTGGTCCTACTTCCTGTCTTTTTTAAAACTATCCTGGGTTTTTTCAAAGAGAATCACTGATCTCTTTCAATATTGGTTGGGTAATGCTGCCGGAGTGGGGAATCAGATCTTTTGGGACTGGGCTCTCCCTCATATCTACTGGGGGGTTTGGAAGGAGTGGAATAATTGAATTTTTAGAGATAAAGAGTCCAACCCAAAGGTGGTGTTTCATAAAAGCCTCAATGCCTTGGTTGAAAACTATTCGGTTGTCAAAGGCACCAACCCCCTTCTCAACAACAATGAGATGGTCATTAACAAAAGGGCGGATTGTATCTGGACCATGCCGCTGATGGGGTGGTGCAAAGCCAATTTTGATGGAGCCGCTAAGGGTAACCTAGGCCAGTCGGGGATTGGAGGTGTGATCAGAAATGACCATGGTATAGGAATTGCTGCTATCATGGCTCCCCTGGGAGTGCAGACCAACCACTATGCTGAGGCCACTGTTGCCCACCAAACTATCAAATTGGCCATGGACATCGGGGTCAAGAAGCTGTGGTTAGAGGGAGATTCGAAAAACATCATCAACTGTCTGAAAGGGAAAATTGCTCTGATGTGGCTCAATTCGTTTGATAGTGTCTATGTGGCCCATGAGTATAGGGAGGCCAACCACGTGGTAGACAGGCTGGCAAATAGGGTAGTGAAAAATAATGAAATGAAAATTTGGGATGATGGGGGATTAATTCTGGATGAAATAAAGGAATTAATCAAAGGAGAGAGAATCCCGGGAAGATTGGGAAGCATAAAGTTGTAATTATGGAAGTTTATGTTTTATGGGATTTGTGTCATCGTGTGAGGTGTATGAACACGAGCCAAAGTATTCCCCATAAGGATTTCCATTAGTGCAAGTTAAGGCTAGCTTGCTTTTCTTTTCATTATAGCATCGGAGGAAGCGTCGAGATTTTTTCGCACTTCATTCCCAGAGCCTATTTCTACAAGTATTTGTAGAGAAACAATAAGCAACACAAAAGAAAAAATAAGATGGTGGGTGAGAGAAATAGGAGAGAACTGAAAGATGAAGTCAAAAAATGGAGGAAGTGCTCTAAGGTCTGGGAAATCCTCGGCAAAGGGAATGTCACTTCATTTAGTTAGAGACTGCATGGCTGGAAACTTTCCATCACCAAAGCCATGACCAGAAGTTGGAATGAGGGCATAGTCAAAATTGACGGGGTCAAGTTTACCGTGAATGAGGAGGTCATCTCAGCCGTGACGGGAATTCCCATTGTTAGAAAGAAGTTTTACAGGGACAGAAGTATTTCCACCCAGGCGATTTAGGGTTTTACTAAGGGCAGTGACGAAAAGATGGCTCTGGTTAAAAAAGGCACCTTCTACCAACCGTGTTCTATCAAGCCTCTATGGAGATTCATGCTTCGGGCTATCATCAAGTACATTTTGCTGGACACCCGCTTCGATTGCATCTACTCCTACCATTTCATTCTGCTCAACCACTTCAGGTTTGATGCAAAAATCTCTATCCCCTTCTTTCTGTACTCTTCAATAAACGAGAACATTAATGTTTATAGGGAGAGACCTGTCAGCAACCCTGCCTTTCATGAAGGGCTTTTGCTTTTAATTTATGATTATTTTAAGGCTAGAACTATAGGAAAAACCATCAAGCAGGGGAAAGGCAGGAAAAGTGCCTCGGATGAGGATACTGAAAAAGGGGATGAAGAATACTACCCCTCTGAGACAGAGGAGAGTTTCAAGATGCATTCTGATGAGGAGGCAGCTGGTCCCCCTGCCCCTACCAAAGGAAAAAAGATTCCCAAGAGAACCAAAACTGAGAAGAAGGAAATTTAGGAGTCCAAGAGTCCAAGAGTCCAAGAATTCAGGAGTCCAAGAATTATGTGGACATCTCTTCTGACATGGATTATGATGAGGAAGCCGAGGGCATGGAAATGGGGGAAGATATTGTAGAAAGTGAGGAAGATTTGATTGGCGAGGAGGAGGATGCCTATGTTTGTACGTAGGGAAAGAGGAAAGTCACCATCAAAATTCCCAAGGACAGAGAGGAGGAGTCTGTTGTGCCCACTGGGGACAAGAAGTGAAAAAGGGGTTATTCCCTAGATGCCATGGAGTAGAAGGGGAATGAAGAAGGGAGGTTTAGTAAGGAGAGATTGGAGAATCAGGGGAAAGAGGAAGAGGAGAATCAGGGGTGGAACATTTCTCCTGCAAAATTCAGGACACGGAGAAGACTATGGTCTGGTGTGACTTCCAAAATGTCTCTATCAGAATGGGCCTCAAAAGAGAGATTATGAAAACCATGGTTAAGGAAAATAAAGACGAGAAAATTCAAATGGAAGATCTTATTGACCCTGCCTTGGCCATTCTTAGTGATGTCACGAAGGAAAAACCCTAGATGGACGTCCTTAATAATGCCAAGAACAGTGTTATTGATAGCTACAGGACTACAAAATGGACCTATCATGAGATACAGGAGCTTAGATTTAGGGTTGGCAGGCTTGAAAGGGAGAACAACAGTGCTAAGGTCAGGCTCAACGAGGAGATTGCTGAAAGGGATAACAGAATGGAAGCTACCATGAAAAGGATCCAGGGGGTGGAAGCCACTTTTTAGAAAATTGCAGAACAAAGCCACGGAATCCTCAAGGCTTCCAATGACCACATCAAAGCTCTAATTCACAAAATTGAGGAAAACAGAGCTCGTAATGTGGACTCTCCCAACAACAGTAAAGATAAATTATAGGAGGAGGGGCCAAGAAAGAGAACGAGGGCTAGTATGAGGAAGACAAACACCCAGGTGCCTGACACAGATCTGGAAGCTCTCAAGGAGGTTGTGGAGAAGGCGACTGAGCTGGAAATGTGGGCGACAGAGACTCTTAGCGAGTTGGCCTGATTTGCTCCTAGATTATTTTTTCTCAGGTTTTTTGTTCTTTTCCCCTGGTCTTTTTCACTGGCTTTCTTTAGCTTTTCTGTTTAAGACTGGTCATGCCTGGCCCTATGCTTTGCTTTGGCTGATTCATTTGGTTGGTGTTTTACTGCTACTTTCCTTTTTGGTCTTTTAGCTGTTCGGGTTTCAGGGCCCCTTTAAAACCTATTTTCCTTAATAAAAATCAATAGAAGTCTTGATCTTATCCTTTAGTTCATTTCCACTGCTACTTTTTCTATTTTGGTTAATGGATCCCCAACCCTTTTTTTAAATCCTCTAGGGGATTGAGGTAGGGTGATCCCTTATCTCTTCTCCTCTTTGTTATCATGGCTTAATGCCTGGGAAGATTCATTGAGAATATGGTTCAGAAATGTGAGTTCAAGGACATGTATCCTTCTGTAGCTAATCAAGTCTTCTCACACCAGTAATTTTTTGATGAATCTGTGGTGATGGGGGAAGCTTCTGTGAAAAATGCCAATAGCATTAAGAAGGCTTTGGATAGCTATGGGAAATCTTCTTGACAACTCATTATCTAGGGAAAAGTTTTTGTGTTCTTTTTCAATGTCCCTAAAAAAGACAAAAAAAATTTAAGAAGATATTGGGGTGTGAGTTGGATTCTTTAGTTGGAACTTACTTACGCCTCCCTCTTAGTTTAGAGCCTCCTGACACTTTTTGGAGCTCTTTGGTGGACAGATTCCATAGAAAATTGGCGGGTTGGAAGGGTGCTTTGTTGAGTCAGACTGGTAATATTTAGGTTTTGAGATCTACTTTGCAAAAATTACCTCTTTACACTCTCAACATCTTCAAAATCCCCATAAAGTATGGTGACGCTATTGAAAAAATCCAAAAAACCTTCTTGTGGACAGGCTTGTAAAATAAGAAAAGGATGGCCCTTATAGCTTGGGAGAAGGTTTGTAAACCGGTTAATTAAGGGAGATTAGGATTGTGTAGAATAAGTATCCTAAATGACCATCTCCTTGCAAAACTTATTTGGAGGTTCTACAACCCAAATGGAGAATAGATCACTATATGAAAGAATAAGTATAATAAGGAGTGTCCTGGTATGCAAAGTTTTCTTAGTAATGAGGCTAACATTGGAGGGTCCTTTATCTAGAAAAATGTTTTGAGGAATAAGAAGTTTATTAAGAAGGGATGTTAATCCTATTTGAGCATTAAAGGATTGTCATTAGTATTAATCATTTATTCAGTCGATAAAGGAGACAAACATGACAATCAATCAACCATATAAATCCTACACATCGAGCAAGACACAAGGGAAGTTATGGCTGAGTTAGTTCAATACTGAGTGGATTAGGGTTGTATTGAGTCAAGTGCATCAAGGGAAGTTATGGCTCAATGAACTGGTAAAAATCACAAAGGACATTATCCATGCGGTCACTGGTTATCCTGTTACTGATAAAGTGAAAGCCATTAGGAATGCACCGAGGACCAAAACTGAGAAGTTAACCAGAGTAGAATGGGATGACATAGGTATGAGAGTCAACATAATTATTGATCCAGAGATAAGGTTCAGAGCATATATAGTCAGTTATAAAATATTTCAATCAAGCAGGCCGAACAGTGTACCTTGTGGAGTTGTGGATATAGCCTACAAGATTGTAAAGAAATGTTCCCAATATGACCTAGCCGAGCTACTACTCAAATACTTGGAAGAAAATATGAGAACCATAAGGACATCTAAGTCAAATACTTGTAAGTTTGGTTCCCTACTGATTTGTGTATTTTTCTATCTGCAAAACTTCTTTCCCTCAGTCGGTAATTTCGAATAGGATGTCGACCAACCGACTATCATGAAAATAGTGAATTCATACATGGTCTAGGATATAATTTTGTTAGTGTTATGGATGTTTATTTTGAATAATTTAAGGAAATAATGCATCAAAGGAGCAGGATACCAGGTCAATTGGTAGAAAAGCATAAGGATGATATCTCCTTCCTAGTGGACACTGAGTCCACATTGATCAAGGTAGTTGAACCAAGGACTGCTTGGTTACCCCCTATGGGCTATAAAATAGATATTGAATGAGCATCCAAGTCAATACAAGCATTATTGGTCGTGCCCAAAGATCCAAAGACAACTAGGTTCGGTACCTATGAAGAGGCCAAACTAAGAATCAAAATGGTCTAGTTAGAGTGAAGGTAAGTAGGAAATCCAAGAAGATGATGGATACCTTGGTAAAAAAATTTGGTGATGAAGCAGCAGAAGAAGAAGAGACATCAGTAGGTAATCCAATTGAAGAAGCAACCAAGGAAAAATTATTAATTGGAAACAGTGAACATGATGAGGAGTAGACCGAGTCTAACAAGGATATTCAAACTACACCAGTCAAGGCCACAAGGAAGAGAAAACAAGGAGAAGCACCAACAAGAGCAAGGACAAGGTTCTCAAAGAAGAACACAAAGAAAGGTAAAGGAGTTCACTCAAACGATGCAGACTTAGCCACCAAGGAGCCAATTGATTTATCTGATATAGAGGTAGTAGATGACACCATTGTTATTGATTTCTTCCTAGCCAGATACAATGAACAATATAGAAAAGATGCTCCCAAACAATCAGAAACACCAGGGACAAATGAAGTATTGATTGAGGACATCACAAATGGAGATCTTGATGAGATAAATACTGATGAAGATATCAACACTGTTGCATACACCATCGAGGAGAATGTACCTAATGAGGCAAAAACAAGTAAAATACTGGGTGACCTACCTATTTTGGTACAAGCAGTTGACATTGTAACACAAAAGGAACCCGAAGGCTCAACCCCCGAGCAACCAAAGGATATACCCAAGGGACAGGGTACAACTGATCAAAAATCTTCCAATGAGCCTGATCATATAGAGGTAGAATAACAAGCACTAGAAGAGAATAAATTGGTAGAATCAAATACAATAGACACCACAACAAGTTCCCAAGGACAAGCCACTGAGACATCGGTCACCGGGCAAGCAAAAGAAGAGAGTGTGTCTACCGAGTCATAAAATTCAAATCCAGAGACTAAAGCTCTAGTTCCTTACACCAAATCACCAACACCAGAGAAGAAGAAGAAAAAGAAACATGGTAAGGGTCCTCTAACACTTGATGAAGTTATTGAAATACCTGAATCTGATCCTACGACATTATACTTTGAAGCATTGAGAAGATATGGGGAATTGTGCACAAGGAAGGCTACACAAGAGAAAATGAAGAAGGAGAATAAAAGTAAACAAAATTTGGAGGAAGTTAGAGATATTCTAATGCAAGTAGTCCCTGATGTCAATGTTGATGAGGAAACTCCCATCATTTATCAACTTGCAACTCTAAACGGTCACATAAATGCCCCCAATGTAGATGTTGAGAAAAGACTAGAAAAATGGGCAGAAGCAAAAATACAATTGAAAATAGCAGATAAAATAAGGCAGGAAGTGGCAATAAATAAGGTCAAGCTCTTAGAGGTTATTACAGAGCTTGAAACCACCATTCAACAGATAATTCAAATTTTGTACAAGTTATGCACTGTGGAACAATTCACTACCGAGGTTAGTGAAAAGATCAAGAAGCTTGATTAAGAGATAAAGGTCAGTGCAAATAATTCTCTAACTGAGCCAAATACTTTTCATAAGCATGTATCAAAGGTTCAAGAACTTGTTAGCTTGTGGTGACTGATCAAGAAAGTACTATCCAGGAAAGTAAAGTACTATCTAGGAAAGGGCTTTTAGGCCAAAATATTGTAACTCATTTCTAACCCTAAAGCAGCAAAAATATTATATACTATGGCTTAGGGTTAGGGTTTTCACAATGTATGAAATTTAGTACTTGTAGCAGAATTGAGCGGTAAGGGATTATAGATTGTAATCAAGTTGTAATCACTGGATAATAATTATATTGGACTCGTTGTTGGTGGACGTAGCCCAAGGATTGGGTGAACCACGTTAAATCTTTGTGTATTGTGTTCTCTTCTATGTGGTTTATTGTTTTATGATATTGGTTATATTTGCATGTAATTGTTATTTCTGTCTTGTTAATCCTAACAAAACTTCAGTGGTTGAGAGTTGATTTGAGGAAGTAAGAAGATACAATAAGTGATCAAATCACCGAGATTCAAGTTGAGTTGCTTCCCCATCTTAAGATCATGGAGCAACATGTAAATAAGGAAAAAGCTTTAGTTGACACCCCAGAAATTTCTATATTGGAAAACATTTTTGACATGCATGCACAAGTTAGTTTAGAGCACATTGCTCTTGAGAACCTGAAAGAGGAATGAACAAACCTCTTGGATTCACTCAAGAAAACCCATCAACATATTTTTGATAAGTTGTAAGTACATTATTTTTGTTTGGCATTAATTTCAAAAAGGGGTAAAGTCTATGTATATATATGCCAGTATGTACTTCACACCAAGAGCATGCACAAAGGGGGAGTTAGTATATATTTGGAGTTAGTGAGTTAGTATATTTTTGGAGTTTGTATATATATTTTTTTGGCAGTCGGTACATATACATAAGGTTTTGATACTAATGCCAATGGGTGAGAATGTTAATCCTGTTTGAGCATTAAAGGATTGTTATTAGTATCAATCAATTATTTAGTCAGTAAAGGAGACAAACAGGACAGTCGGTCAACCATACGAAGCCTACACACCGAGCAAGACACAAGGCAGATCTCCAAAGTTAACCGAATAAGGGTTTGATCAAGTACACTCACCGATCGATAAACAATTACTGAGTATTGAGCATACTGATCATTGAGCATTCATATGAATCAAGCACCAGTTAATTACCGAGTGGAGAATGCAGTGATTATCGAGTATAACAGGAAATGACATAGTAATATGAAATGACACAAACATCTAGGCAAACGGTTCACACTGATCAGAAAATGGTTTACCAAGATCGAGACATAATTAAATATGGATGTAATCATTAATTTGTTGATGATCCTATATAATGTTAGATCTGGGTTATTTTGTTACACCGTTGATATTAGGTTTCCTAAGATATTGTAAACCCTAATTAGGTCAAGTCAGTTTGATATAAAGTTGTAATGATGTCATTATCAACATGTATCATGAAGGAGTAGTGGTACTAAGGACATCAGGAGATTAGGAAAAGGGTTTTTGATAGAAGGTTTTTGAAAGAAGCATTTACTTTTTCAGAACACACACAAGGCTACCGAGCAGAACAAAAGGACACATACATCACTATAAGGTGATATCTATTTGATATATTACAGATATGAATTAGGCAAGATTAAGTAGCTATTTACAGATATATTTTACTATTACCTTTAAACCATTGCACCAGATCTAAAATCTTTTAACAGAGTGGACTTAACCGTTGTTATGTAAATCTCTTAACCGAGTACACACATGTATTGTGTTGTTGAAATCTTCTAACCAGGTAGATCTAGTTGATCTAATTGTTACTCCTAACAGGGTAAGATCATTAGAAATGATCAAAATTTGTAGCCTTAACCAACATACTTTGTTACTATAGTAGTGAAGATTTGTGGGTGTCATCCCCACCGTAGTTTTTACCTTCTTACAAGGGTTTTTGCGATACCAAAATATATGTGTTATGAGTATGAATTTTCATGAGTGGTTTATTGTTTAGATTACATGAAAATGACATTTTCTGTTACTTGAATGTATGTTTTAGACAATGGATTTAGTCGGTTAAATGCTATCTACTACCAGAAATTTTTTGGTGTTTAAATTTTTTGAAGGTATTGATTCCCCTCCCCTCTCAGTACCATAATACCAACAAGGGAGTCAAATGGAAAGTTGGGAATGGCAGAAGTGTTCAGTTTTGGGATGAAGAGTGGTTGATGGATCAACCCTTAAAGGAGATGCCTGAGTGGAATAGTTTTTAGTATCAATGTAAGTTAAGGTTTGGACTCAAAGTGGCTGACTACTAGGAGAGATCATTGGATTGATTGCTCTGTTATTGATCATTCCCTTAGGAATCTTAATAAAATTTTGAACTTTGTGACCTTGATTGATGAAGAGGACAATTTTATTTGGAAGTATAATACTAATGGTAACTTGTCTATCTCTTCTTTGTACCACCAAGACTATGAGAATCACCTTGTTCCCTGTTGGGCGAGTGCTTGGATTAAGGGCCTTACTCCTAAAGTCAATGTTTTTTTCTGGATCACGCTCTAAAACAAGATCCTTACTACTGACAACTTGAGAAGAAGGGGAGTGACCATGACTAATATGTGTTTCTTATGTAAACATGATGAATAATCTGTTAACCATATGATCATACATTGCCCCTGTTGGTGTAATTAAGTACTTACTAATTACACTTTACTTAAGTTTACTTAGGATAATGCATTTGCATAATTAGTTGTCTTTGAGACACCTAGGAGTTTGCATTTCATTTTAGCACATGGTTAGGAGAACTTCCACTTGAGGTGTGATAGTTGTCATCACATACCTCTTTGTGTGTGAGATCCACCTTTAGTGCTCTTATCACATTATCATCCTCTCATGTTGCACATACTTTCATGTACAATGGAGGATGATCCACCTTTGGTGGACATGTGATTCCACCATGTCTAGTTGTGATCTTATCACTTGCATATCTTCTAGATATCATGCATTGCCTATATATTGAGGCATTCTACATTGTATGTAATAATTCAATCAATCTATTGATCATTTGATCATATCATATTTGTCTCTCTTGTGCTATCTCTTGAGCTTCTAGATCTTGGCTTTTATTCTTTGCCTTATACAAATTCTTACATGGTATCTAAGCAATATCAAAATTCTTACATGGTATCAGAGCCAAAGGAGTCTTCATTGCATAGCCATTGGAGAGTGATTGATTGCTTCAACTTTTGGGATCCACGATTCAGATCTGGGATCAGCATTTTGTGGGAGCGTTTTGAGCAAGATGGGACCTCACCATTGCATCCGGGTGGCTGTTTCCATAAATTTTGACTATAAATTTGCATATATTGGGCAAAAGTCAAATTTGAGGCAAAAAAATTTTGCAAATCAGACCCCTAAGGCCGATTTGCAAAATTGGAGTACTTTGGGCCAAATCTGACACTGCCATTGTGATCAGAGCGGCCAAAAACCCCAAGATCGACTATTCATTCGCCCAGATCGGACACCGTTGGTCTCAGGGAAAATATTCTCCCTCCCTGCCCCATCGTACGGATCTGCAAAAGGTACGATTTTATTTTTATTTTTTTAAAAATTACTTTTGCTTTTCATTTTTCATTTTTTTAAAAAATCAAAAAATTTAAAAAATAAAAAAAAAGGGGGCGGGTTACTTTTTCGTTTTTCTGAAAAGTTTATTTTAACAAATTTTTTTTTAACCTTTTCTGCAGTGCGCAGCACTGTACAGTGCGGTACGCACGACAGTGCTGCTACACTGTACAGTGCGGGTATGGGGTTTTTTCATTTTTTTTAAAAAAAAGTTTTTTTTAATAAGTTTTTTAAAATATAAAAAGTTTTTTATATAAATAAAATTTTGTTTTTTAATAAATTTTTAATATTTTTTTGAAGTTTTTTTTAATAAATAAAAAAAAATTTAATATTTTTTTTAATAAGTTTTTTTAATAAAAACTTTTGGTGGTAATAAAACATTTAATAATGTTTTTCTTTATTAATATTTTTAATAAAGTTTTTTTTAAATCAAAAAATTAAAAAAAATTATGTTTTTTTCTTTGTTGTTTAATAAAGTTTTTTGTGGGCTTTTAATAAATATTTTTCTTAAATCTATTGGGTTTTTGAAAAGTAAAATATAAATAAATAAGTAAATTGGGAACACAATTTTTTCTTTGCCACTTGTATACCTGTTTTGCAGCATCATCCAACCGCCAGCAAGGGGGGAGGCCAATTTTGTCCCAAAGACTTCCTAGCACAAGGCCAACAGGAGGACATTGTTTTTCTGCAGCATTTGACAGGGCATCTTTGGTGGCTTCATCTTCTACATGTTTCCAACTTTGCATTGTATTTGATGTTGTATGCTCTTGCATGAGCAATGTTGTACACGCACTATCATAAAGTGCCACATTTTTTTGTACCTTGTCATTGATGACACATTTGATGTAATCCCTATGTTAGTAGATTAGGAATATCATGGGACTTGGTTCTTGAAAGTTATGCTCCAAACATTAATGGATGCACGACACAAGTTCAAGTATACCAACCTATCAGTTGAGTATCCAGTTGGTGCTTGCAGGTGTCTCCATGCCTCATCTCTATCATATCTTAATGGGCATTCCGTCAGTCATTCTACATCGACATTGGTACCTAATTTTGTCACACTTTGACATTCTTGGTGCAGCATTGGCTCTATTTTCTTCCTATGGAGGAGTATTGGTTAACATCTTGGACCATCTTTGCAGGAGATTCAACATTGAGGGGGGGCTACTTTGTCTCTCTTCCCTATTTCCTTCCTTTGGGGGGGTTCTTTATTTTATATGCATGATGTATGTCATAATAG
>MU219084.1:24713-56752 GCA_018584345.1 Thuja plicata
TCTTTGATCCTTATATCTTTCATCTTACATCAAGAACCTTATCTTTAGTTTGATTTGATCAAATTTATCAATTTGTTGTTTCTCCTCTATCTCATTTCAATTTTGATCACGAGGGGGCAATACCTATCAAACTTCAATCTTTGATTCAACTTTATCAATCCTATTGTTTGTTCCACTTGGGGCAAACTTGCTTCAGATTCTTATCTCGGACATGTCAATTACTTATTTACAACGGTGTTGACCTTGTCTTTTTTGCAATCAGCTTGTCTTTGTTCTGATGTCAATTACTTATTTACAATGGTGTTGATGTGTGTGTTGTTTTGTGATCCCAAATATATCTCACACTTCAATTGCATTCTTTGACTACACATGTTCCCATAAAGATCACACATTAGTCAAAGAGGGGCAAATGTATGCACCCTAAAATGGTCGCCTAGACTATGGGCCCCATTTATCAATTTCCAGAACTAATGCTTTGCAATATTTTCAATTTAAATCAATTTCCTTGATCAAATCGTAATTAATTCAATTATTTCAATATTTCCTAAGGTTTGATCATTTATCAATAATCTTATTTAATTAAAAGAAAACATCCCTTTTAATTAAATAAAATAATCTTATTTAATTAAAATAAATCTTTTAATTAAATGATATTATCTTATTTAATCAAAATCTCTCTTTTAATTAAATAATATTATCTTATTTAATTAAAAATCTCTATTTAATTAAATAAAATAATCTTATTTAATTGAAAGAAAATCCTTCTTTAATTAAATAAAATCCCCACTTAAAGCTCTCTTTTTGATGAAAAAAAGGAAATAAATAAAAAAAAAAACAAAAAAAACTCCTTTTTCTCCACACATATTCCTAAGTGGTGGGCTTTTTCCTCTTACTTGCCTTTTTAGGGATTTATCCCACATTGCTCTCGAGGATGCATTTTCTCTCCACACTTTCCTTTGTAAGCAGCCCTCTCCTCATTTTAGAAATCAGAAGGGATCAAATCAGAGATATAGAATTTTTAGGTATTGTTATGCTGCAGGTTTGGAGAGCAATTTTGGAGGAGAATTTGATCACTTTGGCTTGGATATTTCAACTTCTCTCTTGTTGTCTTCTTCTTCTTGCATCCATGGCTATTCATGTAGATTAGATTCATACTAGCTTAAATTCATATTTTCTTCCATAGATTAAGCTTGCATATTTCATTTTATAGATTAATCATGCATTGTTATCATATAGATTAATTTTCCTTTCATGCATTGTTATCATATAGAATAGCTTTCATTTGCATGCATACTTGATGATCATGGAGACTAGCATTCTTGTTTTTTCCTCTTTGAATCTCTCATTTTATGGTGTACTTACAGGGGCACAAACTAGGTCAATCTGAGGGCCTCCATTACAAACCCTTTCACTCCATGAATAGAGAGCTATGAGTCACCATTTGAGACCTCATTCTTGAGCAATCTTGAATATAATGACTCATAGAAGTGTGACATGTTTTTAGCACACACTTAGCACTCATTGCATCTAGGTGATGCTCATAGAGGTGAACTACTGAAACTTCCCATGAGGTCACCCATCCAGCACTACTCTAAGTCAAGCGCGCTTAACATGTAACCATGATTATGATGATGAATATACTCTATTTCCTTTCTTGCTAATTTTTTTTTGATTATTTGTAACATACGTTGCTTGCAAACAGAACATGAGATCGAGAATAATATTGAAGCATGAGAATGTTGTACATAAGAGTAAAGGATTATCGATAAGATTTACATGCACATCAACATATTAGTTGTATGATATTGAGATAGCATATATCCCACTTAAACTAATTAGGTCTTGTGTTCTTCATCCTTTCCAAATTAAAGTACAAGGTTCAATTTATGGGGGAGCATTATAGAGAAATATAGAAAAATAATTGAATCAAATTAAGCAATAGAAAAGATAATGCTAGTCTAAATTAAATCTTTATTTGAACTAAAGTAGTTTTTGGTGATTATATATGTTGGCTTACTTGGTGCTTTATCTTTTTGAGCTTTTGTTTATGATATTTGTGGAAGAGATCCAATTATTTCATCTAACTTAATAGTCTTAATATATTCTATGAAGCTATCATGCAAACCATCTATAAACATGTTACCATGAGCATGTCTCAATTTTTAGTCATTATTTCCATAACATCCACATCTCCAATAACCGTGACAGTGTATGTCAGAAAACCAATTGATACAGAATTAATAACATGAACCTACATTAGAAAATTATAAATGTACCAAGAGCATTTACATATTATAGCTTGGATACTAAAAGTGTTTTCATTGCCTTTCTTGTGCACTTTTCATAGAACACATGGACTAAGATTACAATTTTTTGTGACCACATTGTTTTGTGGAAGCCAAAATATTGTCAACCATCATATTTATACTGCATTTTATCAAAGTTATATGTTGCTCCAAATGTTATAATTTATTTTTTTAATAATTTGACCCCTCATGTTTTAATTCTAAAGCAAGAATAATCCCTAGCTAACATTTCCTAGGGTAGATAAAAGCCCAAAAAATTGCTATGTACCAATTGATCGATATGAAGCAATAAGGATATGTTTAAAAAAAATCATGTCAGCAATTTGATAAGCACTTCCCAAATATTATGTCAAGTCCTCTTAAATCTCTTTTCTGTACGGGGTATCTTCAAGAACAAATATGAGTTTTGTAGAGGAAAATGTTCTTGATATAGTCAATTTCATATAAAAAAGAATGTAAACAAATAATTAATTCTTCTAGAAATTATGATTCAATGTGCATAGAGAATGTAAGATTCATGAGTGAAAGAAACCTTCTCCGTCTTTCTATACATCGGGAGTGTGTACAATCAAAATGGTTGTATTTGGAGCCCACAAAGGAAAAATAGTAATGATATTTTTTAATTGGACCATTTCATCAATATGATTATCCAGAGAATAAAGATTAGGAAATCTGACAAATAAGTTAGGATAGTAATGAGAGAAGAGTTGAATAAAATAAAAAAAACTTGGACGAACTAAATTTTTTAATTAGCTATGGATGGACAGCTAGGTCATTAACCTGCATCAATGCTGAAGGACTTATATCAATCTCAAAACTAACATCCAAAACATAGCTCATTGTTTTTCCCACATATTTAATATTTTTCAAAGACAAAAGGCCAACCAATTATAAAGCATACATTTAAATCTTAACAAATAGATGAAACAAAACTTTTATTTGTGAGACATCAAAATAAAACGTGTCATTTATTAAAAAAATATTATTGGCCACCCTCCACGTACACCACCTACCATGAAAAGCTTACACAAAGTTTGATGTTGTTTTATTCTCCAACTTCACATGCAAATGTGTACACTCTTTTTTAGATACAATTAAATTAAAAATAAAACCTTAGTTGATTGCTTTTATTCAGAGAAAGGCTCTGCTTCAGGCCATGAATGACCTAAAGATTGGATGTCAACAAGGTACAAACTATGTAAAGTACTTAATAATTATTTTTTTTGGATTTTTCTACTTAATTATCTTCCCATGCTTTGACAAGAGTTGCTCTCATCTCTTCATTCGCCTTTGTTAAAAAGGCATCTACAGTAACAACCCAAAAAATCAGATTTTACTACTTCATTCTCTTACCATGCTTTGACAAGAGATTCTCTCATCTCTTCATTCACCTTTGCTAAAAGGATATCTACAGTAACAAAAACAAAACAAAAAATGAAATTTCAATACATTATGCACTGTGCATTACATAAATGTATGCATTATTGCACTGTAAATACAACTTTAAATTTCCCTTTGTTGGCTCATGTATTGTAGATAAATCATGTGAACGAAGGCAGTTTTGACACACAACAATGTTAATTGTGTTCCTTGCAATTAAATAATAGAATCTAATGCTTGAAAATGATGTCCAATAACAGCTCAACACACAACCTTTGATCTATTGAATTGAATCTCTGCTAAAATGTGTGAATATTAAGTGGTATGTATAAATAAAACAATGAGAACAAAAATAACTCCAATGAATAATGCCCAACAAGGATACACAGTAAAACACTTGATGCAACTTCTCTATATACGCATCTCTATCCTATTGAATTCAATCTTCTCTCTACTGTATAACTTTTCCCTGGATTACAAACAACCTAATTCCTATTTCTTCCCTATTTATTCCTGACAATGCAATGCATAGTAGTTCACCCAAGAAGCATAACTGAATACGACACAAAGAAGTTGGTACATGATGCCATTCAAAACTTTAGATCTGCTACGCTATAACTATAAAACATAAGAATTGTACCATAAGGGAAAAAATGAAACCCTAGATTGGAGTAAAATTTCTCAGACTATTTAGATCCATTCATTTATTTATCTTACAAGACTATACATAAATATTAAGGTCTTTATCACCGCAAACAAACCAATACCCACCCACCAACAAAGCTAATTTCAAGATCTTTAAAAGGAAATTGGAAGATAGATTCTAATAAAAAATTATACAGAAGCTTCTACTTATAAGCATAAACAACCCAGTTGTTGGATAGCCTAATTAAAAACCCATTTTGCCTATTACGAATCATCCATAATTAACAAATGAAGGTCACTCGCAGAATATCGTTACTGCTTGTGCATTACAGAAATAAAGGACCTTGTAACAACACGTCTTGTATAAATCATCTAATGACTGTAGAAGAAAATTTATGAGGATTAGCTAAAGCTGCCGAGTTGAATTCATGTCATTTGTAAAAATAAAGATTTTGACAATGACTTCAACATATCAAGCCTTACAAAAGCGGAAAAAGAAACCCATTGAAAAATTTAAAGAGCATAAGTAAGTTGCAGGCGAGACTCACAAGAAAGTTCCTCTGGATAAATTTTATCTGCTTTCTACGACTTTGAGGTGACTTAGAACCCGTGTGTTAGTAATAACTAAGAGGGGGGGGGGGGGGGGAANGGGGTGAATCAATGGCCTCAAAAATTAATCCTTAAATCAACCCTTAAAACTTATAACCACAAATTATGCCTCTAGTTATCTTCTGTCCTACAAGATGAATGCCTTGAAATACTTTTATCAACTTACTACTTGTTGGATTGCTTTGTTAAACCTTCTTCTGTATGTTTACTGATAAGCAGTCACCTATTTACTGAAATACAGTAAATATACAGAGTATACTAATAAATCCAAAATTGCATATGTGAAATGTAAAACACTAAAGTAATAAAGCATTAACACATAACACATGGATTTTTAACGTGGAAACCCTGTTAAGGGAAAAACCACTAGGACCGGTACCCTAAATTTTCACTCTTTTGAAGTGAGCCCTATTAAGAGCCAACCCTATTAAAGGTTACAAATACACTATTAGGTGTGACCTTGTTAGAGGATTTAAAAGATAGTTTGTCACCTACTATCTGGCATCTAATGCTACCATCCTTGACCAAACACTCACTTGGCCTATCAATAGGTATCGGGCATCTCCAATGCTACTTTTATAAACAAACTTTTTGATACTCCTTGGGACGTATCTCAATTGTAAAAGACTTTTAAGTCCTACTCGGTTAAGAGACTTGATGCTTCAATTGTTAAATTGAAACACTAATGATCTGTTCATACATATAACTCAATTGCAGATTTTAAGATCTATTGTAAGTCCATTACCTCTTTGATCAATATAATCAGTTATATACCTTTGCTCCACACTGTTCTGCTCTGTGATGCTGTCTCACTATTCATCGGTGTCTGTAGAATCTAGCTCTTCCTTTAGCTTGTTGATCAGGACTAAATAAAGACTTTCTTCTCCTATAGATTTTATTTAGCATCTCTCCTCTTCTCTTTTTCACCACACACTTTGTAATGAATTGGGTTTGTCTCTATATAGACATGATTTCCCCTTTTCTTGGCTTTCTTGATTCTTGGCGTGTTCCACAATTCTTGCCAATAGATTTAAAGCAAACTCTAATTTTATCTCAAAGAGATCTTCTTGCCAACTAGACAAATTAGGTTTAAAACAATTACTTATCTCTAGCTTTATCTAGATGATTAAAACAATGATAGGTATTCGTTAAGTCTATTTATAGCTCTTGACAGCTAAGCATTTTGTCATTTTTGAACTCTCTGTTCTGTTGGTCAACACTTCAATTAGTCATCGGTGATAACTGACTATTCCGTCGGTGTGACTTGAGTTGTCATCGGGATCTCCATCCTTTGTCTTTTTTGTCGAGCAACAATGAAATTTTGTCCGTCAAGTTACTCTATTCTTTTCTCATCGGGAAACATTGTAACTCTGCTCGTTGGTAATGCTAAGCATTGGCTCATCGGGTAACACTGTGACTTTTTTGTTTTACTCTGACCGTCGGTGTGCACTCCGTAGGTGTATACAGTCACTTAGTGAATACTTGACTTGTATGCATTACTGATAGCATAGCCTTGATTCATCGGTTCTTTGAAGTCTTTGGCAGTATTTCCATTACCATACATATTATATCAAGTTGACATTAATGACAATACAATACAATAACTGATTTAATGCCTTGCATGATCATCAACTTAACATCTTCAAAAATTCATTCAGTTACATGTCATCAATCTCTCCCTTTGGCATTGATGGAAACATACTACATTATCATACTATACTATTGCTAATACATTATGAAATATATAGTTTCATCAAGCTTTCCTAATGTAACTATTACAAATGTCTGGCTATCAATAAGCTCAAATAGCTTTGATTTGATTCTTGCAGCTTTCTATCTATCTTCAATCCCTTCACTGGATAGATGTAAAATCTTTCTTTCTTTGATGTAACGTGTTCTCCTATTCTCTCCCTTTGACTGTTCTGCTTTCTTTAGAATCTTTCTTTCTTTGATGTAATGTGTTCTCCCATTCTCTCCCTGTGATTGTTCTCCTTTCTTATGATGTCTCTTGTCAGCAATTCTCTTCTTTTGTGTGTACTCTCCCTTTCTTGTTACATTATCTCTTTGGATACTTTGATGGATATGACCTCTCCCTAAGTTGATAATGGATATAATCTCTGTATGATAATGATATATCTCTCCCTTTGACAGCAATTCCAAACAAACATCTTTTCAAACAAATATTTTGACAGTGATGTCAAACAGATCCTTTCTATCCATAATATACTCCTTGAATTTCCCATTCCATCGGTAATAACTCTGATGCTTGGAGTAGATAAATACCTTGCTGTGTATAGATGTACCATTGAATTCCATCTCTCTGCTTGCATCAACATGATTGATATTCTAATAATATGTAGGCTGATGTAGCCTTCTAATCATCTTACTAACTAGTCGATAAGGGTCTGACCCCTAGTCTCTTTCTCAAGTATTCAAATGCACCCTTGGGCAGTGGCTTGGTGAAGATATTGGGAAATTGTTCCTTTGATTTCACATACTCAAGTATCACCTCCTTTGCCTGAACTTGTTCTCTCAAATAATGATACTTGATGACAATATGCTTTGTTTTAGCATGCATGACTGGATTCTAGGAAATGTTTATTGCACTTGTATTATCACAATAGATAATTACTGGTTCTAGAATTTGCAAATGCATACCTTCTAGTAAATGTTTGATCCATGCAATATTTGAGCAATTTGTAGTAGCAGCAACATACTCTACCTCTGCAGTAGATTGGGAGATGCATCCTTATTTCTTGCTAGTCCATGTGACAAGTCTGTCACCCATGAAGAATGCTCCTCTAGTTGTGCTCTTTCAGTCATCAATATTTCCAGCCCAATCAGCATCAACAAAGACCTTAAGTTCAAATTTGCCTTCTCTTCTCTATCATAAGCCATATTCCTCGGTATTCTTCAGATATCTTAGGAATCTTTTCATAGCAGTCATATGTGATTCCCTGGGACTTGCAGAAAATCTAGCAAATATTCCTACTACATGTGCAATATCCGGTCTAGTATGTACAACATACATGAGTTTTCCAATCATTGATCTATACAAAGTCTGATTTACCTCTTATGACTCATCCTCCTTTGTCAGTTTGCATCCAGTTGCCATCAGTGTTCCAACTGGTTTGGACTCTTCCATCTTGAATATTTTTCAGTACTTCTTTGATGTACTTGGATTGTGTAATGAAAATACCTTCATCTTGTTGCATGATTTGCAGACCAAGAAAGAACTTGATCTCTCCAAATATAGACATCTCAAACTCTTTACTCATTTCATTTACAAATTATTTGCATAGCATATCATTGCCTCCAAATAAGATGTCATCAACGAATATCTCAACAATCAAAATGTTAGTATCAATATCTTCCTTCAAATAAAGATTATTGTTTTCACTAGTCCTTACAAATCCAATACTTATAAGATAGGAATGAAGTCTTTCATACCAGGCTCAGGGTGCTTGTTTCAATTCATACAAGGCTTTGTGTAGTCTACATACCATGTCCCTCTTGTCTAGATCAACAAACCCTTATGGTTGCTCAATGTATACCTCTTCTTCAAGGATTCTATTTAGGAATGCAGACTTGACATCCATTTGGTATACCTTAAAGCCTTTATATGCAGCATAAGCAAGTAATATTCTTACTCCTTCTAGCCTAGCAACGAGTGTAAAGTTATCTCCATAGTCAATTCATTCTTCTTGTGCATACCCCTTGCATACTAGTCTTGTTTTATTTCTTATGACTTCTCCATTCTCATTCAGCTTATTCCTGAATATCCATTTTGTACCGATGACATTCTTGTCATCTGGTCTCAGTACAAGTGTCCATGTCTTGTTTTTCTCTATCTTCTCAATCTCCTCATTCATAGCACTAATCCATTCATCATTATCTAGTGTAACATTGACAGATTTGGGCTCATAATCACAAATAAGACATCTTGTATTTAGAGACTTACTTCTGGTTCTCATACCAACATTTTTATCTCTTATAATCTGGTTCTGTGGATGGTTCCTTCTGACATATTTGGCAAGTACATGTTCAACTCTTTGTCTATTAGATTGATCATCATTTTGTTCTATATTTTGTTCTCCATCACTTTGTGCATCATCTTGAGCAATATTCTAATCGTCGATATTTGCAGCCTGATGCTCGGGTGCAATGATCTATTGCTCGAGAGCTCTACATTGTTGGTCAGGTAGAGTGTTAGGTTCCTCATTGTAAGAAAACCTATTGTAGTCCTCTGGTTCTTTAGTGCTTTCCTTTTCATTCTTCTCTGCAAATTCATCTATCTTTACATTTGCACTTTCAACAATTTTGTTAGAGGCCTTATTTAGACATTTATAAGCCTTGCTCTTGGTAGAATACCCTAGAAAGATTCCTTCATCACTCTTGGAGTCAAGTTTTCCATTTCTATCATCTTCTAAGATATAACATTGACTACCAAAATTTTTGAAATAACTTACATTGGGTGTATATCCATACCAAAGCTCATAAGGTGTCTTTCTTCAATTGTACTCTATTTAATGTGTAAACAACAGTACTGACAGCTTCTCTCCAGAAGATTTAGGTGATTCCTTTCTTTATCATCAGTGTCCTTGCACAATCAACTATGGATATGTTCCTTCTTTCAGCAATTCCATTTTGTTGTGGTGTTCTTCGTGCAGAGACCTGTCTTTTGATTCCATGCTCATTACAAAAGTTAGTTAATTCATCTGAAATAAATTCCCCTCCTCTATCTGATCTTAAGCATTTTAATTCCTTACCACTTTGTTTCTCAACCATTGCCTTATACCATTTAAACATCTTAAACGCTTTTGATTTATCTTTTAGAAACATGACTGTCATCATTCTAGAGTAATCATCAACAAAGAGAATAAAATATCTATCTCCATAATAACTCTTTGTCCTCATAGGTCCACGTAAATTAGTATGGACTAATTCTAGAATGACATCAGATGTATGGGTTTTTCTTTTGAAACTAGACTTTGTCATCTTACCTTTTTGACAATTCTTACACATGATGTTGCTGGGCTTGGTCATCGTCCGTAAGCCTCTAACATTTCTCTTTTTGCTAATCTTTATCATGTTGTCAAAGTTCACATGACACAATATTTTGTGCCACAACCACATGTCTTCATTTGTAGCAATTGAACAAGTGGTGTCAGTATCATTCAGATAGAATAAGTTACCTTTTGTCTTCTCATTGGTACCAATTAGGTTTCCTGATTTATTGAAGATATTTTACTTCTTATTTTCAAATGCTACTCTGTGACCTGAATTATTCAACTGAGAAACACTCAATAGATTATAATTCAATCCATTTACCCAATAATCATTTTCACATTTTATCTGCTTATTCAACATTATTGTTCCTCTACCTTCAACTGGACAAGGTGTGTCATTACCATTCTTACTGAACCACCTTTATAGTATCCAAAAGTCTTAAAATTTTTCTTATCACCGGTCATATGGTGAGTGCAGCCACTATCTATGATCCATACATCATTTTTACTAATTTTAGGTATGAGTGCAGTTTCTACATACCTTTTCTTCATCATCATTAGAATCATCTTTTACTGCTACAAACACCATCTCGATGTCTTCATCAGATTCAATGCTCGTGTCATCATCTTTGCATTTTGCTAGGTAACTGGCCTTCTTTCCTTTGTCCTTGCAATCTCGGTTATCTCTTCTTTCTGATTGTCGGTAGCTTCTATAATCACCTTTGTCAGACTTCTTTTCAAATGATCTGTCATCTTTTCTATTGTTAGGGAATCTTGCAGCAAAGTGTCCAATCTCTTCACAATTAAAATAAACAAGTGGTAATTTACCTTTGTATTTACCTTTGCCTCTCTGCATTCTTCTAGCCATAAGTGCTTTAATTTCATCAAGATCATCCTCTTCACTTTCACTATCACTATCTTTTCTCATAGTTTTTTTATGACTTGATTTACTTATTCTTATAGAAGTTTTGAATATAGACTCTATGTTTGATAAGACACTATTATCAAAATTATTCATCTCAAATGAAATCGGTCTTCCAATTAAATTGTCTAGAGTTACATTTCTATTTGCTACTGCTCTCATTTCTTGAATGGAAGATACTCTAATAGCATAAGGAGGTAGTAAGGTTCTTAGAATTTTACTTACCACTGTATCTTCTTCTAGTACACCTCTAACTCCTCGGATAGCATTGACTACCTCTTTGATTGTTGTGCTATACTGAGTGATGTTTTCACCTTATTTCATTTTGAGATCATCAAACTTTCCTCTAAGGCTTTCTACCTTTGCTCTAAAAACATTCTTGTCACCACCATGTACAAGCCTAAATTTTTCCCACATCTGCTTTGCAGTCTTGCAGTTTTGACATCTTCAAATTTAGCATCGGAGAGCGAGGAAGTAAGCTTTATCATCATATAGTTGTGCTCATGCTTCTCTCTCAATTGTTCAACTATTGGTGCACTTGTAGGCAACACATATTCAACATCTAAGTATTGAGTAACATCATTATCAATACCTGATAAGTGGAGTCTTATTCTGCTTTTCCATGAAGCAAAATTATCTTTGTTCAACTTGGGCACATCTCATCTGTTCATCTTGTGATCTTTAGCTTAGGTATTGAAACCTTCCTTCTAAGCACACAAGCTCTGATACCAATTGTTAGTAATAATTGAGGGGGGGTGGGGGTGAATAAGTGGCCTCAAAAATAAATCCTTCAATCAACCCTTAAAACTTATAACCACAAATTATGCCTCTAGTTATCTTCTGTCCTACAAGATGAATGCCTTGAAATAATTTTATCAACTTACTACTTTTTGGATTGCTTTGTTAAACCTTCTTCTGTATGTTTACCGATAAGCAGTCACCTATTTATTGAAATACAATAAATGTGCAGAGTATACCGATAAATCCAGAATTGCATATGTGAAATGTAAAATAGTAAAGTAATAAAGCATTAACACATAACACATGGATGCCCGCTAATGGGTGTGTTAGGGTTAATCCTATTTTGCGAAAGGTTCTGAGCGCTTGGAAACCGCCAGAGGAAGGCTAGGTCAAAATAAACTTTGACAGGGCTGCAAGAGGCAACCCTGACATCTCTGGGTGTGGAGGTGTTGTGAGAGATAAAGATGGCAACATTATCACCCTCATAGCAAAGAGGTTAAGAGACGGGACCAATAATGTTGCAGAATGTGAGGCTGCAAAAGAAGCCATTCTATTGGGAATCAAGTTGGGCTTGAGGAAGGTGCATCTGGAAGGAGACTCAGAAATCATCATAAATGGCATCAAAAAAGGAAATTTTGCCTCATGGCATCTGGATAAACACATCAACCAGATTCGGTGCCTTTTTCCCAAGTTCAAAGACTTCAAGATCTCCCACGTCTATCGGGAGGCAAATACGGTGGCCGATATGTTGGCCAACTTGGGCGCCAACACCCCCCATGGAAGCAAGAATGATATTTTTGAAGACTTTGGTCTTCTCAACTTGGCCTAAAGCTAGAGTATTCCTTTTAGAGGCCACCCTATGCATATTTCCTTGGAGCATCACACGTTAACTTTGCCCACTCAATTTTTTTATGGGAGGACAACACACCACTTGTTATAATTATGCTGCACGCAGGAAGGATTGGGGTGGCATGTTTCCAGAACTTCATAGGCTCCCAAATCCCCAAGAATTTATAGTACTACATCCACCTTGTTTACTTTAGTTTCAAGTTGTAGCAGCACGATAGCCATCATGGAAGCAAACTTTGCGTTGGAGTCCTGCAACCAAACCTAGGCGTACGTAGGTGTAGTCTCAGCTCGGCGCTTGGAGAAAATATTCCTCTTTGAGGACCAAGCCTTCCTGAGTGAGGTCATGAATTTCTTGGGGCCAGAGTACATGGACACCCACTAGCGTAGAAGGACAAATTTGGATATTGCCTCATTATTTGTTGCTCTGGCTCTATTGGTGGGAGACTCGAAAGATGAAGTTCGTAGGGTGGTGGAAACAAGCATTGAAAAGCAATGGCTTGTAGGATTGGAGGAGATCATTGAGAAGACCATCCTTGGGGTAGGGTTGAACATGGGCCCAAACCCATGGAGGCTCATTGGTGGTGGAGACAATTCGCTACAGCCGCTGGTGGTTTAGTCCTCCGTGAACCCAGGCGAAGTTCATTTGCCGAAAGCAGCTAGGGCTTAGCGACGATTGGTTTGCCTTATGCAGGAATATACAGAGGAAGAGGAGAAAGCCCAAAAGGGAAAAATGAAGACTACTATTAGGAAAAGTGTGCACCCCCATGGAGAGCCCCTATGATACCAAATCCAACGGGAAGGGCAGGAGGTGACTGCTGTAGCGGGAGGTGCAGATGCAGGGGTTGATGTGTTTCTGCTCAATCAGGGTTCAAAGAGTGGGATTGGAAGGTCACGTCTGCCAGGGAATGAAAATTGGGCAATCCCCAATTTCACCAAAGAAGAGGCAGCGACATGGTTCAAGAAATGAAGTGGCCGAAGGTTTTCTCTAGGCATGCAGGGGGTTTTTTTGTAGTTTTTTGTCTTCATCGGCCTAGTTTTTTGGGGCTGGATTTAGGTGTTGGGTGCTGATGCCCTTTTCTTTGTAATGCTCTGGCTTTAATTTTACTATGCTTGTAATTGAGAGACATTAGGCTCTCTTACTCTCTATATCATGTAATCCTTTTAAAAATCAATACAAATATTCTTACCTATAAAAAAAAAACACATAACACATGGATTTTTAATGTGGAAACCCTGTTAAGGGAAAAACCACTGGGACTGGTACCCCAAATTTTCACTCTCCTGAAGTGAACCCTGTTAAGAGCCAACCTTGTTAAAGGTTACAAACACACTGTTAGGTGTGACCTTGTTAGAGGTTTTAAAAGATAGTTTGTCACCTAGTATCTGGCGTCTAATGCTACCATCCTTGATCAAACACTCACTTGGCCTGTCAATGGGTATTGGGCATCTCCAATGCTACTTTTATGATCAAACTTTTTGATACTCCTTGGGATTTATCTCAATTGTAAAAGACTTTTAAGTCCTTCTCGGTTAAGAGACTTGATGCTTCAATGGTTAAACTGAAACACTAATGATATGTTCATACATACAACTCAATTGAAAATTTTTAGATCTATTGTAAGTCCATTACCTCTCTGATCAATATAATCAGTTCTATACCTTTGCTCCACACTGCTTTGCTTTGTGATGTTGTCCCACTATTTGTCGGTGTCTGCAGAATCTAGCTCTTTCTTTAGCTTGTTGATCAGGACTGAATGAAGACTTTCTTCTCCTTCAAATTTTCTTTAGCATCTCTCCTCTTCTCTTTTTCACCCCACACTTCATAATGAATTGGGTTTGTCTCTATATAGACATGATTTCCCCTTTTCTTGGCTTTCTTGATTCTTGGCATGTTCCACAATTCTCGCTAATAGCTTTAAAGCAAACTCCAGTTTTATCTCAAAGCGATCTTCTTGCCAACTGGACAAATCAGCTTTAAAACAATTACTTATCTCTGACTTTATCTAGATAATTAAAACAATGATAAGTATCTGTTAAGTCTATTTATAGCTTTTGACAGCTAAGCATTTTTTCATTTCTAAACTCTCTATTCTGTCAGTCAACACTTCACTTAGTCATCAGTGATAACTGACTATTCCATTGGTGTGACTTCAGTTGTCATCAGGATCTCCATCCTTTGTCTTTTCTGTCGGGCAACACTGAAATTATGTCCGTCGGGTTACTTTGTACTTTGCTCATTGGGAAACATTGTAACTTTGCTCATTGGTAATGCTAAGCATTGGCTCGTCAGGTAACACTGTGACTTTGTTCTTTTACTCTGACCGTCGGTGTGCACTCCATCGGTGTATATAGTCACTTAGTGAATACTTGATTTGTATGCATTACTGATAGCATAGCCTTGATTCATCGGTTCATTGAAGTCTTTGGTAGTATTTCCATGACCATAAAAATTATATCAAGTTGACATCAATGACAATACAATACATTAACTAATTTAATGCCTTGCATGATCATCAACTTAACATCTTCAAACATTCAATCAGTTACATGTCATCACCATGATGGCCATGAAACCCTCCTCTTTCTCCTTACCGAAAAGAGATATCACAACTTTGGCCATACAATACCTATAAATTAGAGACCTTTTATTGCATTGTGTCTACCTCTGTTGAAATCTTGTCTGTCTCCTTTGTAAAGGAGCACACATTAAAGTAGTAGTTATTATTATTTTTAACATTCATATTATTATCAGACCCTCTGGTATGAATTCTTGCACTCTTTTCAGGAGAAGACTGATCACTATTGTTCATGACTTTGAAGTACCCTTCCACCATGGATTCAATGCCTTCCTCTAGTTGGGAATGTGATGCCCTGGTCAATACATGCTTTTAGGCAATTGGCTATTTAAGGAACTTCTTTTTTATTCTTAGCTCTAGATGATGAGGTTCATGTTGATGTGAAAGGCAGTTCTTTTAACCTTGACCTCCATTCCTGAATTTACTTGCACTTTAACACACCTCATATGCTTGCGATTCCCCCATTGTAACACCAAATATTTCTCTGATGACCTACATGTTTCCCTATTCTTCTCCATTTCTCTAGACACGTGACCTACAAAACCACATACATATTACATAAGACTTTCCCCCCAAAAAAACATTGTACCAAATCAAAAGAATATATAAAAGAAATTGAAGATAGATCGAAAAATCCATTGCCTTAACAAAGATCCAATAACAACCTTTATATCATTAACTCAACCCTTTCTTTCATAAAATCTCAAGAATTGGGATTCCTTTAACTCGATCCTGCGACTTCCAGAGTGCTAAAATACTGAACCTCACTAGCCAAATTCACAAGCAAAACAAATATAATATATAGAAATAAACATGCCTCTAAATCTTCTAGGTATGCGCATCAATGTGAGCGGTGGGTAAAAACACAAGACCCACAATGAATATAGATACTTCACAACTTTTTCTACTAGAAATTATCTTCAAGCTCATGACAACAGAGAAAATAGACTTGAAACCTCAACAAAAAACAACATTTTCTCAAGATTTACAACGTAGGAAGAGAAAAAAAACCAGAATCCTAAGACCCAAATTACTGAACTCTAATCTGAAGACATATGAGCCCATTTTATTGACACAACTCAAGTTTTGAAATTAACAATATAGGTGTATTGTTAGCATTTGGTACTTGCAAATATAAAATATAAAGAATTAACAGTATAGAAAAATTAGGTCTACTTTCTTGCGAGAAGTTAGGAAGATTTAAATAGAAGATCACAACTAATTTTATTTAGTAGAATCTCAAACCTTTGGGCTTGCAAAGATATTACAAAGCTTCAGAGTATGGGCTAAAGCGAAGAAAGGCATATTGAGTGGACAACTCAAGATGGAAACATAGTCAAGAAGTTTTATTCCTTATATAGGCTTACACTAAAGATGGAAACATAGACAAGGAGTATGAGATGATATAACAAGAAGAAGAGAGTACTGATGAAATATTTTTCCATTAGTATGCAAAGGAAACAAGTTTTGAACCGTCGGTACAATGATCACCGAAAGATAGGATTTCAGTGTAACCTAACACAACAGTAAAGAGAGGTCATAAAAATGTTAAGTAAAGAGGAACCCGACATATAGTTCACTGTGTAAAATGACAACATACTTCACAGAGGAACCCGACAGAAGTTTACAATGTAAACCGACATAGCAGACAATAGAGGTACCCGATAGAAAAGGTTGCAGTGAACACCGACAGGTAGACTAAAGAGCAACCCGAGCACCAGTGTACCGAGAGACAGTTATATCCTGAGAAATTTGGATCTGACTTACATGTCAGATAAAACACTTATGTTTTATATTTAGATTTAAAGCACACCTTTAAAACCATTTCTTGAGGGACAAGCAATGTAATTGTAATTGTTTTAATCAGTCTAACTGATTGTAAACATGCAAACTAGGAGATCAAGGTCAAGTTGTAAACCTTTGATCATAGAGTTATCATTGAAAAGCGAGAAACTAAAATAGGTCAATCTAATGTATAAATAGATGTGCAATCAATCAGAATAAGATGATGTGATGATGATTGTAGCTGAGGAGCACATATATGGATCAAACTAAGAGTTTCAAGCAGAAGGACAACAAAGATGAAATAGGTTATCAAGAACCAGATTCAAGGCTATCGAGAAAAACCAAGGTATTGATCAATCACTATAGGTGATAAATATACATGTGAACTTTAATGTATCTGTATTTAGTAATTCTAGATTGCATATACTCATGTCAATAAGTATTTTTGGCTACATTCTAACAGGTGTAGCAAATATAAGAAATCCTTTGAGAAGGTGGATTTGACAATCCTTTTGTAAACCTCTTAACCGAGTGCACACTAAATAATGTTGCTAAAGCTCTTAACATAGTAGACCTTAACCAGTCTCAACATGTTACTCCTAACAGGGTAAGATCATCAGAAGTGATCAAACTTGTAAGCCCTCACCGACCCCTTCCATTCAGCAGATAGTGAAGTTTTGTTGGTGCCATCCCCACCGTAGTTTTTACCTTCTAACAGGGGTTTTCTGCATTACCAAATCTTGTGTCATGTGTCAATACATTTCATGAATGTTTCTATGAATGTTTAAATTCAAATTAAGTTTATGAATTGATATTACATGCATAAAGATAGAACAACAGATATGGTCAGTAATACAAGAAATTGATTACATAAAGGATAAAGGTTAAGTGACAAAAAGTTTTAAGGGTACTGATTCACCCCTCCCCTCTTAGTACACACCATTCCATTATTTCCAATAATTGGTATCATAGCTAGATCTCTTATTTGGAAAAATTTAAATACTTGAGAGAAAAGATCATACAATGGAAAAGTATAAGGTAGACAAAGGTATTGAGAATCAGAAGCTAGAAATATAGATCTTCTATGAGCAATACAAAGCAAAAAGAATCAAGATGAGAGAGCTACTGGATGAAATAAAGGTTATGAAATCTCATTGTAATGAAATAGACTATCATGAAGAAGAGATACCAGATTTATTTGAGTCATCAGGATCTACAACTAGCAATACATCAGACACATCTAAAGGAAGCATCACAAGTGTGAATGAAAGCGATCAACATCTGACAGAGCAAGTAATGATGCTGCAAATTGGTTAAGAGACATAGATGGTAAGGATGATTGATATCATGAACAATGCTAGACAAGCTAAACAAGAAAGAACCTTAGCTATTGATGACAGGAGGAAGATCGCTGAAAAGCTACATGAGAGAGAGAGAGAGAGAGAGAGAGAGAGAGAGAGAGAGAGAGAGAGAGAGAGAGAGAGAGAGAGAGAGAGAGGTNGAGAGAGAGAGAGAGAGAGAGAGAGAGAGAGAGAGAGAGTTGTTGAACATCATCATGAGATCACCAATCAGATTATTCTTATGAGTTAGGAGGAAAATCAAATGAACATAGAACTCATTGAAAAAATAGAAGCTATTGGTGAGCGAAGAGAAGAAAATGAAAAACTTAATCATGAAGTAAGAATTAAACAACAACACAATGATATTATTAAAAGAGCTGAAGAAGTACAAAAAGGATGGATGATTTTCTGGATGGACAAAGAAGAGTAAACAACAATACTAGACTACGGTATACCAAGCATGGAGAATCACCATACCAAGCTGATAAAAAAGATGTCTACACAAATCCAAGACCAAGAAAGAAGTCATGCAATCACTGTGGAAAATCAGGCCACACATCAAATGTTTGCAGGAGCAAAGTTAAAGGTATTCCTAAATCCACATCTACATGCATAGGAAATTGTTATAACTTTAACAAGAAAGGACATAAAGCATATGAATGTAAATCTGAGGTGAAACAGCCAAAGAAGGAAACCTACATGAAAAATATTGTGTTATGCCCTGCATACCCATCCCAACATTTTGCCCCCTTTTTGCTTTTTCTTTTCCTTGGTTTCTTTTTTGTTTCCTTTTTTCTCCCCTTCGGGTTTTGATTCCGTGGGGGTTATTTTCTTTTGCTTTTGGTTCTCTTTCCTCTAGGACCCGGTCCTGGAGTGTGTTTGTCTTTTTGAGTCGGTCGGATCCCAGACTCTGAGATTCCCTATCATCACATCTTCTTTTGTTGGAAGATGTGGTTGCATGGAATCCCCAGCACCAGAGTCCAGAGGTTTGCCTTTCCCAGAGTTTGCAGAAGGAAAGCGAGATGTTTTACCCTAGGGGTATAAATGGGTTTTACTTGTCACTTTCACATTTACCATGATCAAAATACTCAGAGCAATTACCATAGTGATTAAGGTGACCAAAAGCCATTAAGTGTGAATTGCTTTCAGTAATTAACAACATTCAAACAACAGTAAAAAATGGTGCATTCACGATCATTTATAGGTGAACCAGTTGCAGAGCGCCTCCCGTGCTCACCTTCCTGCATTCTTCATGTTTTCAGGTAGGCCTTTCTGGTTCTTTTCCCTTGTGCTTTCTATTTTCACTTTGGTTGTGTTTTCATTTGTTTGACTTTCAGTTTCTTCCTTGTTTTTGTTTTTGGTTTCCTATCTTGTTCTTGCTGTCACCTCCCATTGGTGGGGTGGCTCTTCTAGAGGGTTGTTTTCCCTCTGTGCGGTTGTAAGTTTAGTGTGGTTTTGTAGATACCTTGTACATTCTGTAATTGCATGTAAATAGTTGTATATAGCTTCTCCTTCGGTCAGCTTGCGAGTCGTGCTTCGGTCCTCATCGTGCTTTGGCCCTCTATAAATGTGTATATTCTATGTATATCCTTCCTAGCCTATGGCAAGCTCGTCGTGCCCTTTCATGTCTAGACCAAATTGCTGAGCTCACTCTCATGGTGCCTTCCTGGTTCAAACTCAGCACCTCACCTGTTCAAGCCATGATAGCTTTCTCTCTCCTCTGTCATGTCATCTTAATGGCAGGATTAATATCCCATGAATGAGCATTCAAAACCCATCCCATATGGCATTCATTTCCCCCATGTTAGCCCACATGTTGCCATTAAGAGCCTTTATGCTGTCTATCACGTGACCATGTGATGATTCATGTCAGCCGAGTATGGCTCATTGCTAGTCCCGTCAACAGAAACTAGTGCTAGAAGGATGGCATGAGCTCGTCCCTTTAGAAGATTTAGACTTTACACCACCTAAGAGTTCCTCAAGCCATAGTTTTAGGAATCAAACCTTTAGTGGGATTGGATCATTTTCACTTGCATGATTTGAAAGTCCTTAGATCAACCCCCAATCCTAGAAGGTTTGTTGAACTCGATCCTCCTGCTCGAAAGAAGCGGACCCCACAAACCAAGCAACCTGCCAACCTTGTCTGGGGATCTACTATGTCTTAGAATACCCAAGTCTCCCAGACAATCCCAGGAACCAAAACTCAACCTAGCCAAAATCAAACACCCCTGATGGCTACATACTTTGGTAACACTGGGTCCCCAATGGGGCAGTTTCCTGGTGCTACCAATGATCTTCCTCCGCATCCAGAGAAGACCCGCCCCAGATATGAGCATCTAGACTCACGAACTGTAGAAGAGCATCTATAGGAATACAAAGATGCCATGAACCGACACCAGATACAACATCAAGATGTTGTTACCCAAATGTTTCCTCTGTCCTTGGGATAGAACAGGCTAAATTGGTACCTCAACTTGTCGGCCAACTCCATTAATAGTTGGCAGGATATTGAAGACACTTTCCTAGTGGCCTTCCGCATTTACGTGGACCTAGCATGGCCCCACAACCAGTTTATCTCCATCAAGAAGGAACTGAACGAACCCCTCACAACATTTAACCATCGGTTCCAATGAGCCTTGAAGTAGTGCATAGGCCCCTTCATCCCATCCATGGACATGACCATCCAGACATACCTTAATGCCATGGACCCTTTTGTTGCCACTCTCCTCTAGAGAACCACCACCCCCAATAACCGAGATACTCTAGCAAAGGTTTACAACCTAGCTTTGGAGTTGTCCCGCGGTTTGAGCAAGCTCCTAGTAGGATTGGGAAGAGCACATCTTTCAACTTGATACCCGGTGGAACTTCTTACACCGGGGGATACAACCCCAATTAGAAAATGGGTTCCCCAATGATGGCCATAAACCCACCACCGCCGATAGACCAGTAGGCCCAGTACGTATATCCATCACAAACTCAGACAATACCATGTCTAGAATTTGTTCCCTAGAACCAGTCGCAATAAATACAACAACCATTGACATAACCCTCTGGAGTACCTTTCTTCTAGTCACCCGCAACTGGAGGATTTTTGTCTTTGACTTCAGAAGTTGTTGCTGCCTTCCCCGAGAACCAACTGCAACAACCATCACACTGTGACGCAAACACCTAGCTGTCCGCCAAGGTTGAATCCCTCTAGCAATTGGTGTCCTCCCTGACTCTAGACATGTGACAAATGAAGGTGGGGCCTTCTGTGACCCACAACCCCAATTCCCAGAGAGGGAATATCTTCTCTGGACAACGAAATACCAATGTTGGAGGAAGGAACTACAACAACAGGCCTCGACCCAACCACTAGCAATGGAACAATAATGCAAACACTAGAGGTTCTCCTCTGAACCAAAACACCACTCAGGGTGGTGCTGGACCCAGTCATTTTTTACAGCTTGCAGAATTCCACCCCTTGACTAACTAGTGTAGATTGCATGACACTGGTTCTCATTTCGAGGTGAACTATGCCACACTGGAGAAGGTCATCGTGATCTCCCAGTTAGACAGACAACAACCTATCAATCCTACTCCCCTGGAAACATCAGCGCAAGAGCCCACTCACAGTGCCTTCACCTATGAGAATGTATTCTTTGGGACAAACAAAGAGGACAAAGAAGAGTCCAAATTACAGGGGTTCTTTGATGAATTTATCCCAGCCTTTGAGGCCAATTCCTTCACCATCCCGTGAACTCCTTACAACACTTGGAGTCAAGCTGGTAAAGGGCCAATCTATACGCCAACACCTCCCAAAGATGCCCCTCCCTAGGATGACACAACTAATCGCTCCTTCCCACCGAAAGGGCTTGGCTCTAACCAAGCTAAGGATCCAGCCGAGGGAAGCCAATAATTCCTAGGGGGGAAGGTTTGACATCACAAAGGCATTGGAAAGAACCACCTCCTCCATGACCTTGATGGAGGTTTTGTTGAATTGTCCTGAGAAGAAGAAGTCTCTTCTAAAACTCTTAGGAAACCCAGAAATTGTCAGTTGCCCACCCAAGAGTGTCACTTTTGATGATGCCAGTGTGACTGTCTTCTGAGGAAACATAGAGGATCCTCCCTTCCTACTAGGCTTGAACATACAAGGGAAGAACCTACACAATTTCTTGGTAGATTTAGGAGCTTCGGGCAACGTCATGCCCTTATCTATATGCCAGATGCTCAGACTCTTTCCCACTCCATCCAAAGGTGCAGTAGTCCAACTAGACAAAACTATTGTAAAAATGGTAGGTGAGCTGAAGAACGTCTATATTTAGCTCATCCAAGACCCTTGAATATCAAGCATAATAGACATCCAAGTGGTGGACATCCTCAAGACTTACGGGATCTTGTTAAATTGGAATTGGTCTAAGGCCCTTAATGGGTATTTCTCTACAGACTTCTCCCACTTGTGGCTCCCCTAGGAGGGGCAGTCTAACCAAATTCGGGTAGGAAGTGAGCCTAAGATGAAGCAGGACCTCACTGAAGTCAGGAGGGTAAATGAAGTCCTTTTCTCTGAGACTTCCCCCAGGGTGTACCGACCCCTAGAGATCCTAACTTTTGATTTCACCCTCGGGGAGGATCCCATAGTTTCTTAGAGAATTCAGGACCTAGACAGAAAATTGAGGGATGAGGTTAACTCACAAGGTATCACAGCAACTCCTACTACACTTTTGTCCATCACTTGGTGTCAGGTGCATTATCAAAAATATTTTGAACTAGAGTGTGAGCCTTGCATTGCCACTGCTACCCACCATATCAACACCCTCTGGGAGAAAAAACACAAAGTAGATTTTCCTGGACCTGATAATTATTCCAGTAGTACACCCAAGGTGTCGCTTGTCTAGGAATCCCAACCAAAGGCCTCTACAAAGGAAAACCTCATCCATGCGTCATCAAAGCTGGAGGAAAATCCTCCCAACTCTCCTAGAATCAATCCAAATACCATTCACCTTCCCAGCCCCAGAAAATTCACAATGACTTGTGGACCCTGAAGTTTGATAGATCTCGGTCTAAACAAGGTTGCGGGACTGGAGTGGAACTGATCAACCCGCGGGGGAAATCCTTCCTCACATCTTACAGGCTGTAGTTTAACTGCACAAATAATGTCATAGAGTATGAGGCCTTGGTCCTTGGACTCCTATTCACACTAAGAAAGGGAATCACCCACCTCCGGGCGATGGGTGATTCAAAGTTGATCATTAAACAGGTCCGGAGCTAATATACTTGTCATGACAAAAGGCTGGCTACATACTGCAACTGGGCATGGAGCCTCATTGAATATTTTGATGCCTTTGGCATTGAACTCATTCCCCTAAAGTGTAACTGTGTTTCAGATGCCCTTGCTGTATCTGCCAGCACCCTTAAGCCAATGGCTGGCTCGCGACTTCGGAAGTTGTCCATTGTGATGGTCCCCACCCTGTCCATCCCAGACAATGTCATCCCCTTTCAGGTCTTTGAGGATGATCAACATATTCTGGCCTTCATGGCCAATGTTGGCATCTTTGAGGATCAGATAGTGAAAGAAAGAGATCACGATGATACCGGATAGGGTGAAGAAGACGACATGATCATAGACTTACCAACCAACACTATCCCAAAGGGGATAGTAGCGCTAGAATGTATCTTTTATTCAAACCCCTGGGGCTGAGAGAAGGTATCATCCTCCTTAGAGGGAGGAAAATTTGAAAAGGTCAACATTGGCTAGGCCGGTGAAGAAAAATTTGTACACATTGGCATCTCTTGCTCCTCAGAGGAGAAGGAGAATATTATCGCAGTTCTCTGAGAATACATTGATGTAATTGCATGGGGCTATGAGGATCTTAAGACCAATGACACATCCATCATGACCCATACCATCCCACTAAAACTAGATGCTAAGCCCTTCTAGAAAAAGTAAAGATCGGTAAACCCATTGATCGAGCCTCTAATTCATTAGGAGGTTCAAAAATTACTATCAGCCCAGATTATTTTTCCTATTCGACACACAACTTGGGTTGCCAACCTCATCCTTGTAAGAAAGAAAAGTGGCGAGATCCACCTTTGCATGGATTTTTGCAATTTGAACAAGGAATCTAAGAAGGATAATCACCCTCTCCCCTCGTTGGATGAGGTATTGCAAATCATTAGCGGATCCCAAATGATGTCCTTCCTAGATGGGTACTCTGGGTATAACCAGGTCATGGTTAAGTATAAAGATAGAGACAAAATGACATTCACCACCAAGTGGGGAACGTTTGCATACTGAAGGATGCCCTTTGACCTGATCAACACAGGGGAAACATTTTAGAAGGCTATCAACATTGTGTTTGAAGGCCTATTTAACCGGTGTATAATCACCTACATGGATGATTTGACCATATTTTCCTGGGCTAGATGCAATCACTCTGCCCACCTCACCCAAATTTGTGAGAGATGTCACCGATATGGAATTTCCCTCAACCTTAAGAAATGCATATTTAGGGTCACTAAAGGGAAGCTACTTGGGCATATCATCTCTGAGAAGGGGATATCCATTGACCCTAAAAGCATTGAAGCATTGTCGAATCTATAGATGCCCGACAACAAGAAATAAATGAGATCTTTCTTTGGAAAGATAAACTTTGTTTGATGATTCATTATTGGATTTGTTGAGATAGTCAAACCACTCAATGACATGATGAAGAAAGACATGAAGATTGAGTGGAGTTTGGAAGCAAAGCGGGCATTCACCCAAATTAAGCAAACAATTATGGAGGCACCAGTCTTGGCTAGTCTAGACTATTCCCTCCCATTTCACATATACTCCTTTTCTTCGTCACATTCTGCCATGATAGTTTTGACCCAGAAGGTTGAAGGGGAAGAATGAATAATAGATTTTATGAGCTCCCCCTTTAAGAATGTCAAAGTCTGATATTCACCTTTGGAAAAGCAGGTCTTTGCTCTTGTTTGCACCATGAATAAATTCTGACATTACATTCTCCAAAGCAAAGTGCACGCTATCATCCTTGACCAGGCAGTTAAGTCTCTACTCCTGCAGAGTGAACTGGGTGAGCGACGGGGGAAATGGATGGCCATCCTCCAAGAATATGATTTAGAAATGAAACCCATGAAGATAGTCTGAGGCTAGGGACTATGTAGAGCGATGGCAAAAGGAACTCCAGACATTGAATGCCAAACTTACACAGTGGAGTCCATCACTCAAGATCCATGGTATACTGACCTGGTAGACTTATTATTGAATAAAACATGCCCAGAGGGGCTTCCCCCAAACAAACGTTGTGCCCTGCGGCTAAAAAACACACATTTCATGATCAAAGATAGAACGCTTTTTTGTAGGAATTATGAGGGAGTGTACTTTTGGTGCATAGATAGGGACCAAGCTACCACAATGATTGAAGAATTTCACAGGTAGTTTGGAACCGGGCATGGCTTAGCTGATGCCACTGCCCACCAGATTCTTCGAGCTAGATACTATTGGCCCTGCATATTTAAGGATGTCTACACTCACGTTAGGAGATGCCACACTTGCCAAATGATGACACATCATGAGCGGAACCTGGCTATGTCTTTGCAGCCGGTCTTTGAAGTTAGACCTTTCACCCAATGGACATTTGATTTTATTAGGGAAATCAACCCCAACTCATCTACCAACCACCAGTACATTCTGAATGCTACTGATTATTGCACCTGGTAGTCTGAAGTGATTCCTTGGAAAAACAACACGACAAATGTAGTTATCAAATTCCTGAAAGAGAACATAGTCACCTGTTTCAGAATGCCCTTCTCTATAGTGTGTGACAATGGTCCTACATTTTCTTTGGTGTAACTACTTGAATGGACCTATAAGAGAAAGATCACCCTAAAGTTCTCCAACAACTACTACCCCTAGGGTAATGGTGTGGCTGAGTCCACCAATAAAAATTTGTTGGAGGTGATCAAACATCTGTTAGAACAAAACCCCCAGGACTGGCACCAAAAGATTTGATTCTCTCTCTGGGTGGATCATATCAGAATAAAGGAAGCCTTGGGGACTTCCCCATTTCACCTAGTTTATGGATAGAATCCAGTATTCGCTATGAACTTACAGATTCTGGTACTACAGTTCATGCAGGAATTCAACAACTGGGACAACATTTTTGAAGTTCTGCTTCTGAACCTAGTGTGAATGGAGGAACAAAGAGATGCAACCCTTGAACACTTTGCGCATCACCAAGAAATAATTAAATGATGGTTTGACCGGAGAGCCCAATATAAGGCCTTTCAGATTTTGGACATGGTCCTTTTGTGGGACAAGGCCCGAGAAAAGAAGGGAAATCACACTAAGTTTCAATGGCTCTGGCTCAGACCATATATGATATTTGAGATCTACAAGGCAAATACTTATTGCCTCAGTACTATGATCGGGGAAGCTATCCCATTACCTATCAATGGACATTTCCTCAAGCACTATTTTGAGTGAGGTGGCTGGTAAGTTTTCCCAAAGTTGTATTTTATGTAAAGCTCCTGCTTGTAAATATCTTTCCTAGTATTCCTTTGGAATACCCTGTAAATAGTCTGTCAGCCATCCTCCAGGACTGCCTTCCCCTTTTCGTGTTTGTCTTTGTTTTTGGATTTTTTTTTTTGCATTTATTTTCCAGGCTCCCAGCACGTTGTCCTCTACTTGTAGATAGGTATGCGTCGCATAACTTCTAGTCCCTGGAATGGTACCTTATGCATTTTGGGTAGTTTGGAATCTATTGTTAGCATGGTGGAATTTGTCTGCACTCTAGAGTTGTTTTGTGAGTGTGGTAAAAGGTTATGGGTAATCTTCATCAGATTCATGTTTTGAAGTCTGAACATCGGTTAACAGAAAATCCAAAGAAGCTAGTAAATGCTTGATCCTCGAGGGTAGATCAATTGCATTGGTTATTGGCCAAGTCTAAAAATCATAAAATATCCTGGGTCTAGAATTTTCTCTCCTATTCAGAAATTTAAAAATGGATGGCAAGGTGAAAGAATTACCATCATTAAAATTAGCTAAGCTTAAGGTTCATGGTGAAAGAAGTACCGCCTTCCCATCTAGAAAAGAAAAAGAATTGAAGAATAGAGATTTTTGGTATCCAGGGGAAACATGCAAGGTAGGATGACTTTGGTTTGATTTATTTAGTGCCTCCTCTTTGCTACTCCCAAAAATCATCGGCTTGGTTTCCTTTCAAAGCACACACCTCATAGCTGATGAAAGATTGAAAGATTGAATCAATGATGAGTCAGATTTTCTCAGACACCTTGCGCTTTGCAAGTAGAATTCTCCAGGAAAAGATTAATTCTAGTTTTGCTAACCAGAGACTCTAAAGTTCTAGAATGCACCAAGGAATTCATCCCAGATAGTTTCCATTTGTTATCCCATGCATACCCATCCCTACATTTTGTGGGAAAAATGTTGGGTCCCCCTTTTTGCTTTTGCTTTTCTTGGTTTCTTTTTTGTTTCCCTTTTGCTCCCCTATGGGTTTTGATTCCGTAGGGGTTGTTTTATTTTTCTTTTGGTTCTCTTTCCTTTGGGACCCAGTCCCATAGTGTGTTTGTCTTTTTGAGTTGGCCGGATCCCAGACTCCAAAATTACCTATCATCACATCTTCTTTTTTTGGAAGATGTGGTTGTATGGAATCCTCGGGCCCGGAGTCCAAAGGTTTGCCTTTCCCAGAGTTTGCAAAAGGAAAGTGGGATGTTTTACCCTATGGGTATAAATGGGGTTTACCTATCACTTTCACATTTACAGTGATCAAAATACTCAAAGCGATTACCAGAGTGATTAAGGCGACCAAAAGTGATTAAGTGTGAATTGCTTTCGATAATTAACAATGTTCAAACAACAGTAAATAGTGGTGTGTTCACGGTCATTTACAAGTGAACCAGTTACAGAGTGCCTCCCGTGCTCACCTTCCCACATTCTTTCTATTTTCAAGTAGGCCTTTCTGGTTCTTCTCCCTCGTGCTTTCCATTTTCGCTTTGGTTGTGTTTTTTTTTGTTTGGATTTTAGTTTCTTCCTTATCTTTATTTCTGGTTTTGTTTCTGGTTTCCTATCTTGTTCTTGTTGTCACCTCCCATTGGTGGAATGGCTCTGCCAGAGGGTTTTCCACCCTCTATGCAGTTGTAAGTTTAGCGTGGTTTGGTAGATACCTTGTACATTCTATAATTGCATGTAAATAGCTGTATATAGCTTGTCCTTTGGTCTGCCCGTGAGTCATGCTTTGGCCCTCTGTAAATATGTATATTCTATGTATATCCTTCCTAGCCTGTGGCGAGCTCGTCTCACCCTTTCACGTCTATACCAAATTGCTAAGCTCACTCTCATGGTGCTTGCCTAGCTCGAACTCGGCACCTTGCCCGTTCAAGCCATGATAACTTTCTCTCTCCTCTGTCATGTCATCTTAATGGCAGGATTAATCTCCCATGAATGAGCATTCAAAAACCATCCCATTTAGCATTCATTTCCCCCCATGTTAGCCCACTTATTGCCATTAAGAGCCTTTATACCATCTGTCATGCGACCACATGATGACCCATGTCAGCCGAGTACAACTCATTGCCGGTCACATCAACAATGGCCAGTTTCCCCAGACTCCAGGTGTTGAGAAGCTCCTGGGTCTTCATTCCATTTTTGTCACCTAAACTAATATCCCAGACCTCTGAGTGTGGCCAGAATCCAATCCTTGTTAACTTTGATATTCTGGGATTTTGATGCATACCAATACTTTTTGAGCAGGTGTGAAATGGTGGTGAATTCCCTAAAGTCCTTAAAAGGTTGTTGTTTTTTACCATAGTATGTATTGATGGTTCTCTGGTCTTGCAGGTTGTAGATAATCTGATCAACATGTCTGAAGTGATAACTCCTCCTGATAGTCTGGAGCTTCCAAGTACCTCCACTTAGGTGGCCATGAAAACTAAGGCTGAGAAGATGCTAGCCAAGCTACCATTAACCTCCAAATACTTGAGGGAGGGTGGTCTTGTGGGGTCCAAGGCAGACTCCAAGATGTAGGAAATAACAGATACAAAGCCTAGACTATGGGCTGAAATGCAGGGCTTGGTCCAAGATATATACCAATAGAGGACCACCGGAGATGATATGGAAAAGTACATGGCCACCTCCAGAATTATCAAGGCCACAAGTTTTACCTACTTAGTGCAAGCATGGGAGCTGATACTTCAATTGGTGACACTCTACAACATCCCTACCCAGGTTGTTTTTCTCATTGATCCCCGACCACTACACTACCCAACGCCCATCGTCAATCTGGATGCAACCAATTTTGCTTTGAGACTGGGGATCCCCCAATTCAAGGGAGCCATTGTTCTCTCCCATTCCACATCACTAAAGGCATTTAGGGAAGCATCCCTCCTCTCCCAAAAACATCTTAACACTCACTAGTTAAAGTCCCCAAGGAGGGACTATAAAAAGATGAAGCTGTAGATTCCCCGCGGGGACTTTAAAGAATGTATTCAGGTGGGAATCATATTTATATGCCGGCTCTTTGAAGAGCCCCATGCCTGTGAATTTTCAGCATGGATGTATTTCTTTCTCTATTGCATCACCACCCACAGTCAAAGCTTCAACTAGGCGACTATCATCGCCAATCATGTAGACGCGCAGGTAAAGAGTGTCCTCCAGAATTCCAAATTCTACATGACATCTTATGTACTGTGGGCACTAGCCCAATAGAGACCTACTTTTTAGGGTTTTCAGACAGTGGGCATTCTCAAGAATAGGCCTGGACAGTTGGTGCCATGGGAACATTATCCCTAGGTTCAGTGGGAACTTAGCTTCCCTAATTTTTGTAGGGTAATTGATATGTTTGTCTACCACAACATTTTGACACTTACTCGAGACATCAGGTACCGATTGTCACAAGAGGTGATGAACCTAGTAAGCACTTACATAAATTATTTCATTCAATTCTAGCAACATACATACATTCGGGTGATCGGCTTCTCTGGGAAACCCTACCTACTCCCTAGGTATTGCGGGGATAGGATCATTCTTTTAGAGTTCTGCAGGCAAATCCTGGAGCTCCACACATTCTTTGCCTTGAAAAAGGTTGTATCAATTTCATTCTAGATGGTTTTTGGGAACTATTCTTGTAGTCTTGTGGCAGCCAAGGAGGCCGACAATGAACTTAGGAGTCTAGGACTGGCGGAATTCTGCCACACCAGAAGCAATTTTGACCCAGTCAGAAAAAAAAGGGAGGTGCTACCCCGGGAATTTGTGCCACACAAAGATGATATTAAAGATTTTTGGGCAGATTGCCAAGACAATTTTGATCTTCGGGCCTGAAAGCACTCCCGCATGTTAAAAGGTTTAATGAAAGCCCTCAACCTTCAAGGCTTTCTGAAATATTTCATAGATGATGGGCCTCTGGAGGACCCAACATATAAAGAGCAGGGGATCGATAAATTGGATCTCCCTCCGATGGATTAGGGCACCCCGAAGAACTTAACAATTGAAGAGGTGTGACACCCTATTATAGATAATAGTCATTAAGTACTTTGAGAGGGTGTGTCCAAGGAGCACCCATAAGGGCCCAATTGTGTAGAGGTCTGCTTCAACCTTTGGAGCCGTGGAACCAAGAAAAAGCAAAGGGAAGGAGAAAGAAAGTGCCCTAGCCTAAGTGCCTTCCCAAGGTTCGCTCCCCATTATGGCACAAATTCACAAAAAAATGGAGGTGTCAAGGCTAACGAGCCAAAAGATAAGTGCCCAGCTCTCCCGTGGTCTCCTCGCAACTCCAGTGGCATCCGCTCACCCAACGAGATCCCCATCGTTGGAAACATTAATGAGTAGGCAGACATTCCCTGAGGCAGAGTCTGCAGATATTCTGGATGCCAGAGCCCCATTACAAAGGAAGAAGAAGCAAAAGGTAAACCCTACCCCAAGCGCAAACATGGGCCCCGACATGCCCAGTGTTCCCCCAGTAGAGGTCAGTTCAGATTCCCCTGAACTAGATAATATATTAGAGGTCTCTCCCCCGCACGATGACTTCGACAACATCTTCAGGATGGATGAGCTTATGAACCTGCATGGGGAAATAGACTAGGTGGTGGAAGAAATTGCTGCCCAGGAGAAGGAAGGACCCCCGTGAGGAAGAAGTCTCAGAGAGAGAAGCTGCCAGTCCGGGAAGAAGCACAGAAGGAACCTAAACAAGAGGAAACATCAGTCTAGGGGACTTAGATAGGATCAAGGCAAGTAAATGATGAGCAACTGATGATTGGGGAAACTAGACCCACGAGATCAACCATACCCCCAATCGTCACACTCCAGAAACCTTTGGTTACTCCGGGTGACCAAGTGCCCCAAAGTACATTTGGCGAGGTGATCTCAGCAGTCAAAATGCTAAACATTGGCCAGACACGTCGGCCACCTCCGGAGGATGTTCCAATGGAGAAGGATATCTTGGAAAAGGATGCCGAAGAAGAAGAACAAAAGTAGCAGGATGAGGGGAGAATCCCCATAGATATGAATGTCGATTCACTCGATGCTAGGAAAGACTGGGAAATACCTGATAATATAGGTGATGGTGATGTTGACATAAATGAGGTCCCAAACATCATAGACAAGGACGCCAGTAGGGCGGAAAACACTAAGGCCTCCAGAGAGTAGGAATAGGAACAGGAACAAGAAAAGGAGAAAGAGTTTGATGAAATTGCAGATACTAAGAATGCACCATCGAACTTCGAAGGGAATCCTAATACTCAGGCCTTGGTAGAAAAACTGCCCTAGCTACCACAATGGTTGGTGGAATCTAGAAAGAGAAAGGCCCCGATGATGGCGATAGGTGTTCCACTCTCCCTAGCCAAAATGATGGCCCAAAATGCAGAGGCCAAGAAGCCTAAAAAGGCCA
>MU219084.1:59558-70594 GCA_018584345.1 Thuja plicata
GTCATGCTCTCGGTAAGAGTAGAGGCTCGGTCCATACTAGTCCTGAAGTGTAGCTTGGAACTCGGTAGCTGTGGTGACTCGGTAGATATATTGTCACTTGGTAACCACTGGTGACTCGGTAGTAACTAACTTCTCGGTTATCTTCGACTGATGACTCGGTGACTACCGTCTGCTCGGTAACTGTTGTTCTTTTCATATACTCGGTGACTACCTTACTGCTCGGTTTGAACTGTTTGATCTGTGATCTTTACTGAATGCTCGGTATAGGCTGTGGACTGAGTGATAAGCTCGGTAAGCATTCAAAACTGAATAAGTGTTTTCACTAAGTGCATTCACTGATGACAAATATATCATTATTCCAACAAATCCTAAATTTGCATTAATCATACAGTATATTTAATTTCCAAACATCAATTGGCTAAACAAACCCTATGATTGAATTAATTTAATTATAAAGTCCTAGCACTTTAATTAAATTAAATTCACTCCATTTAGCTAAAACACATAAAAAGGAATTAAATAATATTTAATTATTAAATAAATATCCTCATTTCAATAATTGAATTTAAATATTCAGATAATTGAGAAAAACACATTTATGAGGTCATACTATATTTATTTAATTAAATATCCTACCAAAAATCTTCTCTCCTGTTCAGAAATAGAAGTTTTGAATTAACTGTGCTTTAAAGGGAAAGAAAATAATCAAAATCATAAATAAAATAGTTAAAATCAAAGAAAGAAAATAGTTAAAGCAAAGGGAAAATAATTTATTGGTTTCTTTTAAAGAAAGCTTTCTATTTTAAACTGGCTTTTCTATCTATTTTATTTAAAAAAGGAAACTTTCTATTCTGATCATCTCCGAGTCTATAAAAGAACTCCCATTCCTCATTCAAAACCCCTGGAGAAAATATGCATTGTTAGAGTACTGAATTGTTACTACATTTTATCATCTCATTTCTAGTTAAAAGCTTTCATTTGCAATAGAGTAATTTCAATTTATTAGAATAATTGCATTGAAATCATGTCTTAGATTAATCTTGCATCATTCAATTCTTAGAATAATCTTGCATTTGCATTGCATTTATGGAGAAAAATCCTTCGTTCTTAGATCAATCTATGGTTGTGAGACTCTCGTTCTGAGAGCTATTTGAAACCCCATCTAAATAGAAGGCAACATGTCGAATTATACATGCATGCATGATGAATAACTCAATTCACTTCTTTATGAGGTTGATGAATAAGGACTATGTTGAAGTGTATGGTTGAATAACAAGGCCAATTTTACCACATACATTTTTGGCGCCCATCGTGGGGCTGGAAAATCATATTTTGGCCTCATTTTATTACACTTATTTCAATTTTGCACTCCATCCATACGTCTCTGACATGAAAGTTCACGCAAAATTTTTTGCATAATCGTGCAAAGTTTTTCAAGTACATGCATTTCTTCGTGCGCGATTGTGCGTTTCTTCGCGTGAACCATAATAATTCTTTACGCGAAATTTAACTCCAATGACTTTTAAATTGCAATTTTTGATCTCTATTTTTGCTGTTTTCTAACGACTAATGTTTGTTGTTTGCTGTTGACTATGTTTTTCTGGTTTCTATCTTTAAAACAACTTAACGGTGGTTTGCATAACGCTGAGATGAAGAAAGGAATTACAAACTACTAATGTATTTACTATAGGATGCTTGTCGAAGACATACATGTTTTCACAAAACTCTCATGTCTATTTTTAGTAGTTAGAACACACTTCAGTTGGTGCTTAAAATGAATCATTGTCTTGCGTGATTGAAGTGTTTTCTAGATTGTAATTCCAAGAACTATATGAACATATCCTCTCCCCTTGCCTTTATGGATCTTGGGTGTAAGAGAAATTCATATGATTCTTCTAGTGTGGCTACCTCCCAAGAGCTTTAACAGAGCCAGTGAGAGTGGATGCCCAACCAGTAACAGGCTAAAGCCAAGCCCTTTCGTACTGGTATATAAAAAATGCCATTGTGATTAATCTCATAATGGATAGGTGTGAATTCGTTGTGGCAACCAAAATCTCCTCCAGTACCCTAGTGGTGCATTAAAGTCCCTACATTGTTAAGGTGAAAGCCTTGCTTTGAAAGGATTGGGAGAGCCCCCTTAATTGAAAAAATGACTTGATCACAGCCACCTGAATGGATGTCCTTAATACAAACTGTTATTCTAGTTTCAAAAAACCCTCTATCTGTTGGTGCAGAAGGTCAAAGATCAACTAAGATGTCCCATACTCTTACGACTCTTAGTAGAGACAACAACCCTTTGGGAAGCAATTCCTTTGGGGTTTGAAGCCTCATGTGCCTGAGAAGTGAGTGCACATGTAAGGAGGAGCCCATGCCTCCAAGCTTCTAAGCTATCCGCTAAGAGTAGGTGTAGCTGAACTTTAGTTCAAGTGGGGATTCAACATATACTACCATGGCTATCCTAGGATTGTGATGTGTCTGTTCTGGTACTACAAACATTCTGCTTAATGTGTTTTTTGTGGGTGTATCACTTAAACAATCAAAATCAATGTCCAATCACACAAACTATCAAACTTGAACATGTCCAAAACAATCTGCAATCTAAATTATCTGTTAGAAAACATCATGGTTTTACCTCAAAAAATGCAATCTGGTCTTAATTGTCCAGTTCTATAGAATTTTGCGCTTTCACTACAAAAGTTCACACAAAATTCTGCCATCTTCGTGTCACTCTGTGTGAATCTGCACACGGGTATCTGAACATCTTTGCATGATATTGTCCAAATCTACTGTCATTTATTCACTAGTCTTTTTTCATTTTCTGCAATCTTTCGCATGGGACTGCATAGTTTCACGCACGCCTTTGCAAATCTTCGCACGAGAAAGCACTTCTTTGCGTGAGTCTGATACAATTTGTCAAAACAATGAGCAATTTCCCGTATATACAATGTAATTTTGCTAAATCTGGTCTCTATTCTGGGTCTATTTATTTTCTCTTTATCTTCACACAGTCTGCAACTTGGTTTCTTGGGTTAAGAATTACGTGATTCTTGATTAAACTGGTCTTGTCTCATATCTTTTGGTCTATCTCATTTGTGTTGTCATACCTTGTGTTGCAATAGTCATCTCTTGGCTGTTCTAGCCTCATCTCTGATGATTTGCACCAAGGAAACTTCACCTTTTGGCACTTTCTATGCATTTACTTTGAGACAGCTTCAAGTTTGGTCCTGGTTCACATCCCTTGTACAATCTTTGTCTATGACTGTTACAACTCGTAGTGGCGAAAAATTCCTTTCAATCAACCAAGACCAATCTATGCTTTCCACACCATTTCCATCTACATCTAGTGAGGAATCATATCAATCTCCCTCTCTGGTACTTTGACCTTACATCAAACGGTCATTTCCAGTGGATTTTAGTCAGGTGCAAAACCCTTTGTTCCAAGAGGATGTAAATTCTGAAAAACACTCAACCTTATCATACTAAATCTTTACACATTGAACCCTTGCATTATAGAAAGATGGCAGATCATGATCAATCAGGTGAACATAGCAGAGATGATCTCTCTAAAACCAGGGGTAAATTCTCTTTTCAAGACCCTCCTCTTGATGAAGAGAGAAATAACCCAAGGGGATATCTTAGACACCCACAATAATAAAAACTTCATGAGAATGATGGCGGTCCTAATGAAAGAAGAGAAGGAGAAATACCTTCTCGAATTGGCCAACCAAGGAGCCAAACTCTCCTCTGATTACAAGGTAGAGACACTTGTTGAGAAAGAAGAAGAAAATGAAAAACTCTCGCTTGCAAAAGCAAATGCAAGGCATGCAAGAAAAACTCCTTCAACTCATGAAGGAAAAAGACAAACCTACCACTCAATTCACACTGGAAAACATTTGTCCATTCCCGTTTGATAAGAGTCTGTGCATGCCTCCTTTTCCCAAAGGAGTTGAACTTCCTAAATACGATAAATACTTGGGTACCTCTGATCCCTAAGATCATTTGAGAGAGTTTGGTGCTCTCTCTATGGAGTTTATACATGACACAACCTATCTCATGCATCTCTTCCCACATAGTTTGGGAGGGTCAGCTATGGAGTGGTTCTCTAGGCTACAATGGCATCAAAATTTTTGACAAAATTGCCAATTTATTCCTACAACACTATTCTCACAACATCCAACATCCGGTTCACATCCAAGATCTTTGCAACTTGAAAGAGAATCATGGGGAATCCTTCTTGACATTTCTCCAAAGATGGAGACAACTTTATACACAATATTCTTGCAAAATACTCGAATCTAAAAAGTTGGATATCTTTCTAGACAATCTTCTTCCCAACTTTGGGTATCAAGTACAGCTGCAAGGTCCTCTAACCTTTGATGATATGATTAAACAAGCTGTGAGAATTGAGACATTTATGATCAAGAAAGGAGAATTGACCTTACACAAGGAAATAAACAAGGGTCTTCCTCCTCAGGCAAAGATAAACCCAAATTTCCCAACAAGAACCAGAATGTTGTGAATGATGGAGTTGTAGACACTGTGACTCCCAAGCCTTCAAAGGCTGCTTTTAATCTCACCACCACAATGCAAGCTACCAAGGCCACTGAACAGGCTACGACAGAATCCAAACTGAGTACTTCATGTTTTTCTGGCTCTAAACCTTGGATTCCTAGACCCAAGCATGAATTCACTCCTTTAGGAGAACCTCTTGATGCGGTTTACAAGACTCTCTTAGACAACCATTTACTTACTCCACTGGATAATTCATGACCTTATGATCTGCAACGAAGACCCTCTTGGTGGAATGAATTTGCTTATTGTGATTTTCACCAAAACAAAGGTCATAAAATGACTACTTGTCTTAAATTGCGGCATAAAATCTAGGATCTCATTGATAGTGAGGTTATTGCTGTGGGAGGCCACAACAAGAACTTAAACCACCAAGCTTTTAAAGATCAATTTCCTCCTCATGGGAAAGGTGAGTCATCCAAAGGCAAAAATACTGATGCCAAGGTCAACTATACATACACCAATAACGACAATGTCAATAATATGGTTGAGCCTATGGATGCTGAATACTGTAATGTCATCATTCTCAAGGGAAGGGAAGATACTCCCAAACCTAAAACTCCTTTCATTTTGCGAGGGTCTACACCTTAGTCCTCTAAACAAGAAAAACCTCAAGTTAGTGCAAACATAGTTACTCAATCTCGTGCTAAGATCATCATCAAAGGCCGTAAGCATTCTACGTCTACGCCAACACAACTTGCAGACAAAACTACTATTGGCTCTACCAATAAGAATATGAGATTGGGTTCCTTGTCTAATGCTACCAATTACAACATTCTAGAACAATTACAATGCACTAGTGCTTAGATCACCATCTTCGAGCTGCTAAAAATCTCCCCTGCTCACAGGGAGATCCTTGACAAAGCCCTCACTGAGGAAAATATCCCAAAAGATCTTGATCTCAATCGGTTTCAATCTATGTTAGGTCACTTGACCTCCTCCCATTACTTGTCTTTCTCTGAGGAAGATGACCATTCTTTGAGTCACCCGCATAATAACCCCTTGCACATTGAATTCATGATTGGTCCAAAGCACGTTCACCGTGTTCTCATAGACAATGGCGCTGACCTCAATATTTTCTCTGCTAGCTTCCTTACTGAGTTATGCTACAGTAAAGACTGCATAGATGCTTGTAAAAAGATTACTATTAAAGTATATGATGAAGAAGAATGAAAATCTAAGGGGCTAGTTGTGTTGCTAATCAAAGTTGGTCCTGTTGAAAGAGATGTTATCTGTCAAGTGCTGGACATTAATTTAGTGTACAATATTATGTTGGGAAGGACATGGATCCATGAAATGTAGGATGTCCCTTCGACATACCATCAATGCATTAAATTCCCATTCCAAGGGTCTAAAGTGACTATACCTGCTAATACATGCTATGATTGTAACACACTCACAAAATCTGCTGACATATTTGTGCCCACCAATAGAGAGTCCATTGAGCTCTTCAAAACTAAACTAAAAGAAATGGAAAAGGGTCTAACACTCAAGGAAACTGACATGGGAGGATATCAGATTGAACCCATGCTATCTGTTACATCTCTGCCTTTGTCTCCATGTTCTTTTGGGAGACCTTCTGAAAGCACTAAATCATCTATAGTTCCTCCTCTAACAAAATATGGTGGTACCTTTGTACAAGCCACAATAACATTAGAAGAAGAAGCTAAAAACAAGGCTATCAAAGCCTGGATCTATAAAGGAGAAGACACTTCTAAATAAACCACTCCACCTTATGACATAAATCCTAAATAGTATGGCATAGGTCTAATTATTATGCAACACTTTGGGTACAAAGGAACTGGTCCTATAGGTGCGAACCATAAAGGATTGATTGCACCACTTGAAGCTATTGGTCGCCGAACACGTGACTCTATAGGTATAGGCTTCAAGAAGATCACATTTCAACTGGGAATAAACCAATTTTTACCTCACATAGATCAACAACCAACACCTAAAGAGACATCTACAACTGAAGAGTCTGACAATAGCTTGGAGGAAGACTACTTCCCTTGTCCCATTCCTCCAGATCTAGCAACATTCTTTGCTGAGCCAGATGACTTTATACCACGTGTTAGTACAGTCATGACTGATAATGATTCTGATAAAACCACTCCACTTTCTCCATTAAACTACGAGGGGTGGAAAGAAATGTACACTGTCAATTCAGGTCATCCGGGTGATTTGTACATACCAACACACTTTCAAGAATAGTTTGAACAGGAATCCCAGCCACTCCTCACTACACAAGAAACAGAGGATACTCCAAGCATTGATGAAGAACCTATGTCACAAGGTGCTTATCTCACCATAGCATAAGTTTTAGGTAGAACCCACCCAAAATGGGGATAAAGGGTTATTTTACTCATGTTCTTGATATGACGTCTAATGATGAAATGAACTCTCATGAATATGAGTTCGACAGCTTGTCATATGCCACCTTTGATAGAGATATAGATACAATTCACATGCATGAAAACATTCTCGATGTAGGTGAAGGGTCTAGTGTCAGGTTAAATGAGTCCAAATCCATAGAGGTTAATGTGTCATCTACTACGGTCACTAGGAATCAAAGGAGTTTGAATACACCTTTGGATGAGATCACTCTAGGTCTCGACTTTCTCGTCTGTGCTTTCGATGATTATACCATGAATGCACTTGAACCCGTCACCTCTCTTTCACTCTGCCATCCCAAGATTATAGACTGGAACTCTCCCTCCCCATCTAATGAAGTCCTTACATTCCAGAATGATTATGCTCTTGCCTATTACCTCCATGCTATCAAACCTATAACATCGTCCACTAGTGAAGAAAGTGTCAACATGATCGAGGCTGATATCAAGTATCTTAGTCACAAAATCAAAAGAAGAAAAAATAGGCGCTCTGACGGTGAAAACCACATTATGGCAGTGTCAGAGCCTAAAAAAGTCAAAATAAAAGACGTATCCAAGGGTGAAAACCTCTCTGAGGTGCCTGAGGATGAGATACTTGATACACTTCCAAGTAATTTCTAGGAATGATCATCTGTGCTAATTGAGCCCAGTCAACCAGTCAAATTCGGTACAGAAAATGAACCTCAAATCATTCTGTAGTCTGAGGAATTCTTTGATCTGTTGGGAGCAAGCTCAAACATGAAAGATTAGTGGGTTAGCACATATAATCATTTAAAAATCATATGAAAGAGCAAGCAAGCAACAAATAACTCAACATAACATTAGATTAAGCTTAAAAACAAGTAAACAAATGCACCCTGTTTTACTCATTTTGATTTTCTCTTCTTGATAGGATGTAGGTGTGCTCTCTCAAACACACAAATGACATGAATCCCCAAGGCAATGCACCTATGGAATGCAAGCTTGTACTCAAAGGAGAAAATCAAGAACTAGTATGGAAAACTAGTCTTAATTCCTTCCTAAAGTTGGTGCTCAAATTGATATGCAAGACATGAGATTAAAAGCTATGATGCAAGAGCTATGTTATGAAATGAGAAACATGATTCATTTTAACCCAAATAAAACTAACATGTAACATCTAAGTGATTTAAGCATAAACTAAGAGCATATGGAAATATGAAATCTATAGCTATGAACTTCTAAATGCAAAATAACATGATAACAATGCAATATAGAGAGATGAAAATATGAGAGGAGAAGGCCTCTATTTATAGAGTTTTTGGAGAGAGGAAGAGGCTTGGATGAAGTGGCACATATGTGGAATCCACATAAGATCCACATGGGAGACACATGGACTTAAAAATATGGCCAATTTTGAGTCAAAATTGGCATTAATATTGAGTAGCTCAATATTTCAAAAGAGGAGACAAAGTTGTAAGAGGGAATTAAAGAGGAATGGGTGCCCATTTTGGAGAGAATTTCTCCATGTGGGTGAGCATTCCATTAGCCTTAAAAAAGTTAGGAATCACCCATTAAGCATGGTTAAAGGATAGTTAGGTGTGGAATCATACTTAGGAAATGAGGTGATAGGAGTAGGGTAGGAATAGGGTAGGCTTTAGGGTAGGATTAATAGGTTCCTAGCTAGGGTTTTAGGGTATTATTCAAATCAAATTTGAATAAATTATGGTTTAGAAGAATTAGGGAAATGGAGGATTTAATAAATGTAAATTTATTAAAAAGGGAATTTCATGAGACAAATGTATTTAAATGAAATACATTAGAATAGTATTTAAACTATTGATAAATGAAACTATTTAATTGGTTGAATTAAATAGTTAGAGGAATAAGAGGGAAAATAATATTAATATTTTTGGACATCTACATTTTTCCCCTCTTTGACGTGGTGTTGCAAGTGACATTTTGTCAAAGACAAGAAAATGAGTTTCCCCAGAGGAAGAGGGTTTCTAGGAATCATGCTGAAGCAACGACGGTACGGGGTTGTGCCCCCTCAAGAAAAGAACACAACAAGGACAAGGTTGTGGGATTTTCTCAAAAAAGGATGCAGCGGGAGAGAGGAAAGGAAGGAGGCAATAAATAGAAGCTTTCTGAAATGCAATTAAGAATGCAGCTAAGAATGCAAATGCAAATGAACGTAAATGCAACTAAATGAGCATTGGGATCCATTTGTGTGAAAACTGTGGAGAGCACATCCAAATTTGATATTGCAAAAGGAGGTATGCATCAGGTGTTAGAAAACACAGATGACAAGATTCCTTTGCATGGACTAGACGTTCAAACAAAAGCACACTACAAAAGACACATGTATCAACAACGACCAGTCACAATGCACCAAGATATAACAGATTGAGGTAGTGGTGAGTAGGTGTAAACTGACACAAAAAGATAAAATCAATAAAGAAGGCCTCATGACCAAGAAGTCATTTGGTCCAAAGTTCTTGCCATGAACAAGATTGATGTGATGAAGGATTTGATAAGCTGACGTCAGAAGGATGCATCCTGACGGGCAAAGATTGGACTTGATTTGATTTGATTTGATGGAAAGATATTCACTGGCAAAAGCTATGAAAAGGATGAGGAGCAAGGAGAGTCGATCTCCAAATTGATTTGGTAAAAACATGATTGCAGTCGCAGTGATCAAACATTGATGAAAATGTAACGATGCGAAAGGTTTATTGCAGGATGTTGGATGATTTTTTATTTTTTATTTTTAGGATTTTTTGATTTCTTTGGATCTTTTGATTTTTAGGATTTTTTGATATTGGTTTTTGATGCATTTAAGTTGTACAATGGGATGATGAAGATGCTAAGGAGACTGATGATAAGATGCACAGGGGATTGAGATGATGGATGAGATGATGAGGATGTGCATGATGTTGCCCCAGTCAAGAAAGAAAGTGATTGTATTGATATGAAAGAATTGGATGCATAGATAGAATATATTGAATTGGATAGGAAGAAAGAATAAATGGATGAAAGGTGGAATGGATTAGATAGAATTGAATATGAATGAATTAGAAGATAAATTGATTGGAAGAATGGATGAAGGAAGATGGATATTGTGATTAATGACAAGGAAACACCAAGGAATGGATTGGAAGAAAAATGGATTGGAAGAATGGATGAAGGAAAATGGATGTTTTGATCGATGACAAGGGAACACCAAGGAATGGTGGAGATGGGAAGATAGCTCAGAGGGGAGATAGATTGAGGGAATGGATGGATAGGAATCCAAGGACTACAGGGAAAAGGATGCCCCCATGCTAGAGGATGAAGGGTGGAGAGATGGCTTTTGATGGAAGATAGATGGAAGGAATAGATAGGATACGATAGTGGGATGGGAGAAGAGGATTGGGAGATGAAAGGTGAATACGCTAAAGTTTCCAAGGAATAGAATGCCCCTACTTAGGATAGGTCATGTGTGATGAGGCATTAGGATGAGGTAAAGAAAGACACTTAAGGGAGGTAGAGGGCAGACAAGATGGCGATTGAAGGATGGAGAAGGATGGTGGATAGGAAAATGGCTCAGAAGCAAGCTGAGTAAGCAATTGTGGCTAATTACAGTGAAATGGAAATGGAAGGAAAAGATGCAGATGGAATGGAGAATGAAAATGATGGGGAATGCAGAACTGGATACCAAGAGGGGTCCAAAAGCATGTATACATTTAAGCTTTTTATGTTTTTTTGTATTTTATCAAGATCCAAAGGAGGATGGGGGAGGGGAAATGGACAAGACATGATAGGTATGGTAGACGACTAGGAGGACAAGAGAGATGGGGGAGTGGCTAGAAGAATTTACCCCCAAGTGCGGAGAGCAACTAGATGGAGGGATTACACATGATGCATGTTTGCTAGGTTTTCATCATGGTACTTGTCCAAGGAGCTTGTTTGCCAAGTTTTCACCATTGGATGCTTATTTCTCTCTCTCTCTCTCTCTCTCTCTCTCTCTTTTACTTTCTTGCTTTTTGCTTTTTTACTTTTTTTTGCTTTTTTTGCTTTTTTACTTTTTTGCTTTTTTTTTTTTTTTGCTTTTTTGGAGGTAGTTTATGGATGGGA
>MU219084.1:88596-124365 GCA_018584345.1 Thuja plicata
ACTTTTCTTGGTTAGCCCATTAACCCTTAGTCATCAGTTTGTAAAACAACTCATCTATTTGTTCATCTTTCTTTATGTATATGAAATCATATCATACATTCCATTTGATGTGTAACAAGAAACATACATGAAATTTGATAACACATAACACAATATATGGTATCGTAGAAAACTCCTGTTAAGAAAGTAAAAACTGCAGTGTGGATTGTTACCCACAAACTTCACTATCTACAGATAAGAAGAGCTGGTTAAGGCTTACAATTTGGTCACTTCTGATGACCTACCCTGTTAGGAGTATTATAGTGGAGACCTGTTAAGAGCTACTTCATTTGAAGCTTTAGCAACACTGTTAAGTGTGCACTCTGTTAAGAGATTTACAAAGGACAGTTAAGTCCACCCTCTACAAAAGGATTTTAGATGTGATGCACTTGTTAGAATGCAACTACATAAGTCTTTGATCTAAAGATAAATGCAATCTTTAATTGCTGATAAAATAGATCCTATGAAGCTCCAAAAATATTGTTAATCATCCTTCCATGATTGAGTATTACCTTTATCTGCTTGAGGGTACAAATATTGCAGAAGTTGAAGTGATCATGGGACATGTCTATTCATTATTATTTATAAGGAGGTACATATCAAAAGTTCAAATAAATTTTTTTACTATGGCTGTTTGACATAGCTCATTATTATCCTCTTAGATTGTTCTTTGCATAAATTCTACCTTCTGCTCCTTAGATGCTCTTCTGTGGCTATCAATTATTAAGAATTCATGTACTCATAATTGAGTACGAGCATCCATTTATACTAATCTAGGCTCAATTCTTGATTCATGCATTTACACATTAACTCTAGATTCAAGATATACAACTTGATCTTGATCTGTAGTTAGATATAATTTAGATATGTTAGGATGCTTTAAATCATTTACATAAAGCATGCATGACCATCTAATCTGATTTAAAACAAAAATAAAACTCTATAAATAGATTTACATTGCTTTAATCGACGTGTAAAACTCAGATCCACAATTTGTGGGTTCTTGATCTGTCTGTCGGTTCTGATGGTCAGTTTTCTTGATCATCGGTGTTCCTTTCTCTGAACATGTCATCGGGTATGCTTGTCTGTTCCTATCAGGTTATTCTGGAAACTGTTCTAGAAACTATGTTTCTGATAATGCTTGTGTTTGCTGGTAATGCTTATGTTCACCGGTGAAGCTTGTCACATTTATACTTAGCATTTTTCTCAAAAATTCTTTGTTCTGTTGGGTATGCTTGCATTTCAACGAAACTGCTTGTGTTCTACCGGTGATGCCTGTTGTCTGTTGGTAATGCTTTTTGACTGTGTTTTTCCTCTGAGTATACTAATGGAAAAATAATGTCTTCACATAGGTAGACTAGCTAAATGGGTCATGCTTCTCATTGAATTTGATATTGAGTATGTAGAGAGAAAGGCTATCAAGGGGCAAGCAATTGTAGATCAGTTGGCTAAAGCACCTCTGGTAGATCATCAACCATTGAACATTGAATTCCTAGATGAGTCCATATTACTTCTTACACATCTGTCCTGGACTATGTTCTTTGATGGTTCATTTACCCAACAGGGGTCAGGTGCTGGGATACTATTCATTACACCTCAAAGGTACTCTCTACCAAAAGCATACAAGATGTTGTTTTCCTTATACAAACAACATCGCTGAGTACAAAGCCTTAATCAATGGTATGAAGATCTCCCTTGAGTGGTGAGTGGATGAGCTCAATGTCCTTGGAGATTCACATTTAGTCATCAATCAAGTCAATGATATCTATCAAACAAAAGATGACAAGTTGGTGCCTTATAAATGGTTGGTTGATGACCTCAGAAAGTATTTGATTCACATTACATTTCAACAGGTTCCAAGGGAAGATAATAAAGTAGCGGATGCAATGGCTACTCTTGCCTCCATGTTACAGATTCCAGAAAATGATTTCTGACATAAATTCCTAGTGGAGACGTTACGCTACCCAGCCTATGATTCCCTTGATTCTCGGATGATCTGTTATGTCATTGGACATGACTCATCTCGCTACCATCATATTTACTCCTACCTTCATGACCAGATTGTTCTGGACACTTACACCCAGAATGAGAAATGTGACTTAATCCGCAGTGCTTCACGGTTTGTCATCATTGCTAATGACTTGTATAGGCGTGGTCTAGACGATACCCTCCTTAGGTGTTTAGAACCCGATGAGTCCAAATGTGTGTTAGTAGAGGTGCATGAAGGCATCTATGAGTCTCACTCTAACGGCCTGACACTAGCACGTAAGCTTATTAGAGTTGGTTATTATTGGCTAGATATGGAAAAAGAAGCTACATAGTTTGCTAAGTCTTGCAAACAGTGCTAACTACATGGTAATTTGAATCATGCTCCAGCGAAGAAGCTTATTCCCTTCATTACTTTCTGGCCATTTCAACAATGGGCCTTTGACTTGGTGCGTTAGATTTATCCCTCGTCCTCAAATGGACATAAGTTCATCATCACAGCTACAGACTATTTTACCAAGTGGGTGGAGGTAGTCCCTCTCATCATTACCAATGGAAAATTAGTAGCTATGTTCATTCTCAAATACATCATCTGCAAGTATGGTGTACCCTTAGCAATAATCACTAATAATGGGGGGCAATTCAAAAACAAGGATTTGATAGAGTTATGCTCTAAGTTTAAAATAACTCAGCATTGGTCTTCCATCTATTATCCTCAGGGTAATGGACAGGTGGAAGCATCCAACAAGACAATCCTTAAAATACTGCATCGCACAGTGCACAAATCTAGACAAGATTGACATCTTCAAATCAATCCAACTCTCTGGGCATACATGACAAGCATAAGAACACCAAAAAGGTCTATGCCCTATGCTTTGGTTTATGGAGCAAATGTTGTGTTACCAATTGAGGTTGAGATTCCTTCTCTATGAGTCTCTTTGAAAGGCCTCATTATTGATGATGATAATAGAATATCTTGGCTACAAGAGCTAGAAGTACTTGATGAAAGTCAACAAGTGGCGTTTGATCACCTTAGAGCATACCAAAAAAGGATGTCCAAGAGCTATAACAAGAAATTTTTCCCAAGGGACTTCCAAGTGGATGACCTCATTCTGAGACATCATATCCATAAAGGAAAATTTGAACCAAATTGGCTTGGTCTGTATGTTGTCACTAGAGTGTTTGGGTCTGGCACTTATCAAATTTCTACTACTGAGGGAGAACAACTCAAAGAGCCCATCAACGCTCTTCATCTGAAATGGTTCTACAGCTGAGACATCTTCAGTATGCTCATGTATATAGTAAAGTCCTAAAAAAATTCTAAAAATTTGAAAAAGTCCTGAAAAAATGATCATCTTAGTGAAAACCTAGTGAGAGGCAATTTGATGTATCTCAAAAAAAAATCATATATTCCAAAAATAGAAAAAAAAATAAAAAATTGAAAAATACAAAAAAAAAAGAGAAAATGAGAAAAAAGGTGCCATTGATGAAAACCTAGCAAATAGGCGTCATGGTAGCAAAAAAAGAATTTCTACCAAGAAGGTGAAAACTTGGTAAATAGACACCTCTTGTTCTACATTTCTATATCTATTGCAACACCCCTTGGCTCTATGCATTTTATTTCCTGCTTTCCTACTTGCATTTGCTTTCTGCATGCTTTTTGTTTCCCGTCAAGACACCAACTTACATGGATTGAAACTGGTCATACTCTTGGGGCAACCCTCCTGGTCTAGGGGGCACTGTCCTATTACCTTTTAAGTATCTACTTCGCGACAATCATCAGTGGCTCTCACTATGTCTGCCTACTGTCGCTTAGCTTATACTAAGATCTCTCTCCTTGAGAATCTCCCTAACATCAGTCACCAGTGGTTCTCACCTTGTCTACCTACTGATGTCTAGCTAGTACTATGATCTCTTCACTCGAGCTCTCACACGTCAGTCACCAGTGGTTCTCACTATGTCTATCTACTATCGCCATAATTTTGAGATTGCTTGCATCCATTACAATTGGAGTTTGTGCTCAAAAGCTCTATCTATCGATACTCAGTCTTGACGATTCTTTTCTTTAGTTTGTACATAGCTTTTGGTCACTTTCATGACACTTTGGTTCCTTTATGAACCCTCCTGACTTGACATTGATCCAATGCCATACACTTGGGGGCAACCAAATCTAGTTTTCCCTTGCAACATTTGTCATGTCAGTCATCATTACTTGGGGACACGAGTCCCCAATCTAATTGCATCTTTGGTTTACACCCGAGTCTATAATCTTGTCACTTCTCAAGGACAACACTCTACTGACACAAACTGGTGTTTTTCAACACCACCATAAACAATGTTTTTCAACACTATCTTTAGACACATCTGTGTTTTTCAACATACATTGGATATTTCAAATGTAAACATCTATCGATAACAATCAGACACAATGTACTCACAAGCACAATGGTGTTTTTCAACACCCCTATACACCTACATATTCGAAAACTTTGAAACTAGATGAGCTATGATTGAATATTTCTTTGTATGTTGCTTGTTCTCATGGATTTCATTGATATTTCCTTTGTCTATTGCTTTTTGGTGTAGTCCCGATGATCCAGTAATGTCAAATAAATACGGTGTATGTGATAAGAGCTCCCGCACTAAGGTGGAAAAGCCTCACATCCCTTGATCTTGTTTATTTGTACACCATGGTGAGGTCGGTACTATCTCCTTGACTATTATTGCTCTATTTGTTTACACATGATTGCACTTATGGTTATCTTGGCTTTGAATGCCTCGATACTGGTGTACTCTTGCAACATTAACTAGAAACAATGTTCAGGTCATCTTGGCTTTTGTGCCCTGGTGCTTACATTCATTTCCTACATTTTATCTGATGAAAGTCATATTCATATCCTTATGGTTGCATTGTGGCACCAGTAAGGGTTGTATCGACTCTGAATTTCCAAAAAATGCTCAATGATGATGATTTTACGATGGGTCTCACAACCATGTCCTAGAATTGCACTTTCATATTGCATCTAGCATAAGATTGCATTTTCATTCTAGACTTGCAATGTGGCAGCAATTCAATGTTTATTTCATTGCATACTCCTGGGTTCATACATAGGGGAGTTCTTCTTCAATGTCCTGGTTTCATCATGATTGCGCAAGTGTTTGATCCTCACTCTCGATTCTTCACATGTTCTCTTGGTTAGCCCCTGTCACACATCTGGACACCCTGCATGAGATGTTAATACCATATACATTGCATTTTCATTTTCATTTACACATTGCATTTACACAAATCATCTACATACATACATCTTTGCATCTACATCAACATATACATCACATACAAATCTGCATCTACATACATGTACATTTCATATATTTACATATATTCAAAACATGTTCATCCATTTGCATATATTCTCACTCATCTAAAACATCTAAGCATATAGGAAACATCTCATAAACCATAAAGTGTGACATATACGATGATACCAAAAGATGAGCTCATATATATATCTCAATGTGTCGATACAATACAAAAATGGTGCTACTCAAGCACAATCTATCTCAAAATGATGGTACAATACAAGGATGCCAACGCATCAGATACATCCTATGATCTCATCTATCAAATCTATCAAGTATAACTCTGGCCTTCTCCCTCGTCACCTAGAGGAGGTGGAGGTGGAGGCATATCTGGTGGAGGTGGTGCCTATGCACCCTCTGACCCTCTGGCGTATGAAGAATATTTGGCCACTTGCGATGCCTCATTAGGAACTACCCCTATATAGGATGCATAGTAGTAGGTCACTCGGGTGGTCTAATGTCAAGTCTCCTCCTATGCCATTCGTAGCTACCCTCAGAGGTCCTGCACCTCCCAGTCTCTATCTAAAAGCCGGGCATCCCGTACAACAACCTGTACTGTCAGATCTTTCACCTATCTCATCAGCCACTGTACCTTCTCTCTAGCTCTGTGAAGGGCCTCCTATACCTGTGATGGTGCATCCTTGGGTACTGCATCCTATCTCGGCTCCTGTGCAGGCTGATCCTTCTACATCAGGTCCTCTTGTGGGACATCCTTCTACTCTTCCTGCTCTTGTATGTCCTTGAGATGCACAGCCGTCCTCCTCCTGCTCTACTTCTTGCTGCTGCTCGCACTGGGATCTATCCTCATCTGATGTGCAAGCATGTCCACCTATACTATATGTGGACGTGGAACCTACTGTGGTACCTGCTGAGGTGGTGGTCGTGGTACCTACTGCGGTGGAGGCACTGGTGCCTACTGTTGTGGCACCTGTGGGTGCACTACCTATGATGGCACGACCATGCCTATGGGATCCATGAAATACAAAAAGGGATGCATCACGAAGTGCTCCCTAAACTCTAGTCATGCCCCCATCTACTATAGCACTCAAGTAGTCCCATCGATTCCACACTAGGACTCACAGATCCATCATACATCGACCAGTATCTAACTTGGTTGACCGTCCCGCTCATCCGTGAAATGAGCATACGAACAATACTCCTATGGGATCTCCTGTGCCCAACCAAACTGTTTCCAGACATGTGTCAGTGGAAACCACTCAATGAATGATATCACCCAGCCTATGAGAGGCCAAGACACAAGCATATACCCCAGGTGATCACTGGCGTTGTCCCAGTCCTCTGTCAGTCTCCATGGTCGCCATGTCACTACAACCAGATCATCGAGCTATGCTCACCACTGCTCTGTCTTACCCAACACAGGCTGGGTAATCAAACCTCGGTACCTATATATATATATAGGGCTCCAATGGCTCCCTCAAATCCTCACATATGGGTTGTGTAATCGACAGATGCTCCCAAGCCCACACCTGTAAAACATACACCCCTGCTGCTATGCTCTTTGCCTCTCTATAGGTGATCTCATGCATCTCATGATACATATGGGCCAACATGCACTAACCCCACCCATATCTAATCACCTCCGCCAGCATCCGCTGCAACATCCGACCCCAACCACACTCGAAACCATGCTTCCCATGATCCGACATCAGATAATATCCAAGGAATGCTACCAAAACCATGACCAATCGGTGCCCAAGCCCATACTCTCTGATTAGCTCCTCCCATGGGATGACCCTCCCCATGACTATCTCATCCTGTAGGATCTCCCATAGTGCTAGTGTCCCTAGTCAAGGCTGTACCTCATACTCCACTCTCAGACCGTGGAAGGGTATCCTAAGGATCCTTTATATATATATATATCCTCTAGGGTCACTATCATCTCACCTTGTGGAAGATGGAATGTGTTCATTTTCGAATGGAAACACTCTTCTAATGCTCTTAGAAGTCCATGAATAACCCAAATGTTGGGTATCTCATAGAGATGTGATAGGCCCAAAATATCAATATGTGCAATCTCTACATCGTCCAACTACCAGACCAACCCACTAATAGTGAGATGATGAGACTGGAATGCAATATCTGGGAACTCGACTTGCAAGGCATGCAAACAACAAAGCACGATCAGTAATCGACTCATGATCCAAAATAATCAAAGCATAACTAAGCAATAAAGCATTTAAGACATCCTACGTTAAGGACTGATGCTGACATAATTGCTATCGGATGCTACGCACCCTTGTTTTATATTCAATCTGCTACTTTTTCTTCATGCGAGATAGTAGATTCTCGCACGAAGAAGTTTCATGAGTCGCGCGAAGTTTCATTCCCGCGCGAAGTTTCATCATTGTTCGCACGAGAAACCCCCCTGTCGAAGGGTTTCCTATGTGAGATGTGGGTACCCTCCTGCGTGAGGATATCCACCAACCCATGTGAGAATTTTCCTTTTGGCAATTATTCGCGTGAGACCTCATCACGAGGCGCGCGAGGAAACTAGTTCCTCGTGAGAGAACTCACAGAATAATTTCTAAAAATGTGCCAAAATATGCAAAAATTGATAGAAAAAAACAAAATTTGAATTCACAGAGAGGTGAATCAATCACTTACCAGGGGTCCATAGGTTGCTGGCCGATTGTGCCATTTGGATCACTCGAAATGATGAGTGCTCACGGGGACCACCATTTTCGCTCAGAACTCAATTCTCAAAAGTCAACGGAGGAAAATGATTTGAAAATGACCTTTTTGACTCATATATAGGTTTTGACCTAATTTTCAAAAGTGCTATGATCTATGTGAAAATTTCACCACTAGCTAATTTGGCAGCTCTGAATCCATTTTCATGATCGAAATCAACATCTGACACTTCTATATAGCTCAAAATTGTATTTTGAAATTTTTGGGACCGACGCGATCGGACACTTGTGCAATCAAATTTTTGACGTCGCTTTCTTGTTAGAATCTTATCCTATCATCATTTTCTCAAATCTTTGACTCTTTTCATCAAAAATCAACTCTGGTCAACCCTAGTCAAACTTGGTCAACCAGACCTCGACATTGCTCAAAATTGATTCTGAATCTTTTGAATTCTTATGTAATCTGTTCTAAGTTCTTCTTGATCTCTGATTCAATATCTATATGTGATTTCTCTCTCTCAATCATCATTATGATGTGTCATCTTTCCATTTCACTCCCGAGGGGGCAGGATGATTACATCATTAAATCTATTCCAATCAATCTAATCTGATTTTCAAACATCCTCATTGCTAGGGGCATCTCATCACTTGGGGCATGTTCAATTTTTTGTACCTCATAGTCAAAACTAGATACTCCACAATCAATAAGGGCATCTTTATTCCGTACATCTTGTCATCTATTAAGTATCTGAGCAATCTAACTCAGATTCTTGAGGATCAAGCTTTGTTTTGGAGATGATTCTTGAAAACTCATCTATTGGGAATTGGGGCAATCTAACCCTGACTCTTGAGAATCAAGCTCCATTCTGGGGATGATTCTGAAACTTGATCTAACCAGTGTTTGGGCAATCTAACCTAGATATTGGGGGACTAAGCTTCGTTCTGGAGATAGTCTTAAAAATCTCTATTGATTATCTTTTGGGATAGGTATCGGGGCAATCTAACCTTGACTCCTGAAGGTTGAGCCTCATTCTAGGGATAGTCTTGTGAAATATATCAATCTAACTAGTGTCTAGGCGATCTAACCTAGATATTGGGGGACTAAGCTTTTTTCTGGAGGTAGTCCCAAAATCTCCCTTGACTATCTTTTCTATGGACAGGTATCAGGGCACTCTAACCCTAACTCCTGAAGGTTGAGCCTCATTCTGGGGACAACCTTTGAAAGATGTCGATCTATTAGGTATCAGGGCATTATAACTTGGATCCCTGAGGATCAAGCTTCATTCTGGAGATGATTCTTGAAATCTTAATCTGTTAAGTATCGGGGCAATCTAACCCAGATCCCTGAGGATCAAGCTTCATTCTGGAGATGATCCTCGAAAACTCTATTTGACCAGCGTCTTGGCAACCTAACCTAGACTTCAGAGAGTTAAGCTCTGTCCTGGAGATGGCTCTGAAATCCTCATCAATTGATCTTTGCATCATCAATTTTTGAAATCTATTCTTCTGTGCTTCAAGCATCAGACTATTCTTTGAATTAATGCACTACTCGCACATCAATTCAAAGAGGGGAAAAATGTAACACCCCAAAATTGGCATCTTGCAACCTTAACCAATTTTGTTACATTTGTCATTCTTCTGAATCATCAAAGTCCTATTGTACTAGGAAATTCAGAGTTTTGACTGACTCTACTCGACCTGAGTGTCAAATGCAGAAAATCTTAAATTTGTATTAATCATACATTATATTTAATTCCTAAACATCAATTGGCTAAACAAACCCTATTATTGAATTAATTTAATTATAAAGTCCTAACACTTTAATTAAATTAAATTCACCCCTTTTAGCTAAAACACATAAAAAGGAATTAAATAATATTTAATTATTAAATAAATATCCTCATTTCAATAATTGAATTTAAATATTCAGATAATTGAGAAAAACACATTTATGAGGTCATACTTTGTTTATTTAATTAAATATTCTACCAAAAATCTTCTCTCCTGTTCAGAAATAGAAGTTTTGAATTAACTGTGCTTTAAAGAGAAAGAAAACAATCAAAATCATAAAGAAAATAGTTAAAATCAACGAAAGAAAATAGTTAAAGCAAAGGGAAAACAATTTATTGGTTTCTTTTAAAGAAAGCTTTCTATTTTAAACTGGCTTGTCTATCTATTTTATTTCAAAAATGAAAATTTCTATTTTGATCATCTTTGAGTCTATAAAAGAACTCCCATTCCTCATTCAAAACCCCTGGAGAAAATATGCATTGTTAGAATACTGAATTGTTGCTATATTTTATCATCTCATTTCTAGTTAAAAGCTTTCATTTGCAATAGAGTAATTTCAATTTCTTAGAATAATTGCATTGAAATCATGTCTTAGATTAATATTGCATCTTTCACTTCTTAGAATAATCTTGCATTTGCATTGCATTCATGGAGAAAAATCATTCATTCTTAGATCGGTCTATGGTTGTGCGACTCTCGTTCTGAGAGCTATTTGAAACCCCACCTGGATAGAAGGAAACATGTCGAATCATACAGGCATGCAGGATGAATAACTCATATTCACTTCTATATGTGGTTGATGAATAAGGACTATGTTGAAGTGTATGGTTGAATAACAAGGCCAATTTTACCACATACAGTCCTTTTCTCTAATGTTTAAGTAGATTAATGACCTCTTTCCCCTTGCTATTGAATATGTATGAATCACTGGTTCATTATATGTTCAGTATTTAGTATAGTCCATTAGAGCATGGTTGATATTTTAAATGTATCTGCATAACTATAAGTATCTTTTGAAGTTTGTTTGATAATCCAAATGCTTGCAGGAAACCCCAAATTACCGAAATCCTTGGAGAAGACAAGCCAAAAACCAACTACCCCCCCAAACAAAAGAGTCACTCACCCAACTTAGCTCCCGCACTTTCGAGACATGACACTTAGGTGCTTGAAGGCCTAGAGAATTTATTCCCCAGACAACCTTTACAGGCAAAGTTGGTTGGTACCCCTGTACCTGGTGATAACTTACATATGTTGATAAGACCGGTCACAAAGTCCCATCAACATATTGTCCTTCTTGCAAAATGCATGAGCACGCATCTCTGGAATGCAGGAAGAAGAAAAAGCAAGCATGGAGCCAGTAACTCATATGTTTGGGATTACAATACATGGGCAAACTGCACACCATTTGGTAGATTTGGTCACATAGCTGCAAACTGCATGAGGAAATGGACAAGAAAGTCTAGAACCTAGACTAACCCCAGAATGACATGCTTACATTGTCATAGGGTCATTCATCTAAGCAAATACTATAGAGACCAAGTGACAGAGACAAGCACTTTTCCCAATGGAAATACTATTGAAGACATTAGAAGAATGAGAAACAAAATGTGGAGGAAATCTACAAACACTGATGATGTTGGACCAAGTAATTGTAACTAGTGACACCTTATCCAATGGATATGGTGACCTCACCACCCCCACCTAAGTTGAACAAGTAAGTATGGAACTGCATTATACCAAGTTATATTTTACATCAGTTTCATTATACATTGATGAAATGCCAAACTAGCATAAATAAATATGCACTATGGTATTACTTGTTATGAATTTGAGAAGTCAATCTCGTCGATAAATGCATACCAAAAATCATCGATGTACATACAAAGCTAATTTGTCAATACTTACTGAGAATCATCGGTATACATATAAAAGCTAAGTTGCTAGTGTAAACTGAGCATCGTCGGTAATCATCCAAAATGACAATGTTGTCTTTTTCATATATTGAGATTCGTTGGTGAACGTATGAAAAGTCAAATGAGTTGATACTTTCCTTGAGCATCACGTTCTCACCGAGAATGAAGTTTGTTTGTCACCCGAGTGACAAAGTCTTTGAACACCGAGAAGTGGTTGAAGCATTAATGATGCCACTTAGGGAACCATCTATAAAGGGGAAACATAAGAGTTCATCTCATTCACCATGCGATTTATGAGAAAAGAGCAGAGCTAAGTAGAGAACAGAGTGACCAAATTGCATAAGGGATTAACAAGCAGATTCAGGGCATTCAAACAGGTCACCAGCAGCCACAACAGTTTAAGTAAGTAACTTGATACACATAGATCACTATTTTTTTAATGGGAAAATCCCTAAATTTTAGAAACCATGGCAACCACATCCCATGTAACAAAGATTAAGAATGCAAAAGACAAGGTCAAATTGATCAAGAACACCACATGTGAGGAGCCACATTACAAGTTTTTTCTAGAGGTTGCCTCACAACTCGACGACGTTGGTGCATTCTCTGACATTCCACCTAGGGTTTTGCTCGTAGAGGATGTTAGGAATTACATCCATTGCAAGATCATCGAGATAGGAGATCTTGAGGTTGAGCAAGCTTATAAGAAGCATTGCACAGATGGAACCATCAAGGATGAGCACAAACACATAGAGGTCAAAGGGCTGAAAAATTCCCTAATGTTCCCAAAGGAGTTTAAGACTGGGTGGATCAAGATAGTGCTGAGTAGAGTGCATGAACGAAAGATGTGGCTAGATGAGCCAAAACCAATCAGCAGAGATGTGATACATGTTGTGACCGGTTATCCTATAACTGACAAGGCCAAGGCACTTAAACACCCTTATCGCCTCGAGATTAAGAAGATGACAGGTGCAGAATGGGATGGCAGAGGATTGAAGGTAAACTCCATCAAAGATGTTGAACTCAAATTTGGTGCTTGTGTGTTGGGATACAAGATATTCCAAGCCAACAGGATGAATAGTACTGCATGCGGAGTAGTAGACATTACACACAAGATTGTGAAGAAGGGATTATAGTTGGATTTATCCGAGCTCCTACTAAAGCAATTAGATGAGAACATGGGGACAATTAGGTCTGCAAAGTCCAATTCATGTAAGTTTGGTTCACTCCTAATGTGCATGTTTTTCTACTTTCAAGATGCCCATTAATTTGGTTGAACCTCCCTTTTAAAATAATTCTCCTCATATATTTGATGTGAAAAAAATATTATTTTTTATTTACAATGAAATGGCGTGGGAGAACATCTCAAATTCAAAAAGTGTGAAAGAATAAAAATGAGAATGGTGTGAGAGCATATTCCTTAAATGAGAAAAGCATGTTTTTCTTTTACACTAAATTTAAAATATTTATATTTATAAAATATAAATAAAATTTGATTTCCAATTTAAATAAAAAAAGGAATTATTTATTTACTATATTTTTATAATGACATTTTTTATTGATTTGGAATTAAATATTGGTGAATAATCTAATAGATTTAATTTTGAGTACATTCTTAATTGTTTATTTTCAATTTTATAATAATGCGAAAATATAACAATACTCCTAATTAAACACATACACACATGTGTAGATTTACATTAAAAAGTAATAATTAAATTATCCTATCCATCACGACAACACTTATGTATTGAAAAAAGAACACTTAAAACACACACACACACACACACACACACACACACACACACACACACACACACACACACACACACACACACACACACACACACACACACACATAGGCACAACATGCAGAGAGGGTTATGATCTAATAGAAGATATAAGATCATTAATAAAACCAAGTGAGTGGGTGAGTGCCATATTTCCATCAAACTCAGTGCTACCAAAATGCTAACCACCTCTACCTGGGCCACCTTCTCACCTTCGACTCTTGCCAACCACTTACAACACTCATGTTTTCATCAGTAGGGTTAGCTCTTAAATCATAATCTCAAATCAATTATTTATCTAATAATATCAATTCATTCCATATTTGACAGTTCATTAACATCTAATCATAATCCCAAATAAATTTATTCTCATATTTTGATATGATCATATAAATGTCAAAAATATTCTAATCACGTAATTATCAAGTCATTAATATGAATTCCATAATACAAATTAATTAGGTGTTAAATAAGGCTAATAAGCAGTCAAAGTCAAAGAGATTCTACACTAGCTCCTTATGACTAGGATATAGAAGGTCAAGATGTGACATCCTTCCCCACTAGGAAGAGACATTGTCCTAATGTATTACTAAATACACAAGTCACACATACATATATGCATAGTATATAAAATATTAAAATTTATGAAATCAAAACACAATCATGCTTTTATGAAAACACACTAAGAAGAGCACAAAAGAGCATATATATATCACACATGAGAGCATATGTGGAAATTTGTTCACTCACATATTTTCATAGACATCCCTTCAGTATATGAAATTCTTAAAAGAAAAGCATGGCGTAGCTAATAACTTAAAAATCAAGGGAAACATCTTACACATGTCAATCATTGGTTACTTATCCCAAAGCACCCATATGTACGTAATGTATACATATGCATATGAAAACTTCATCTTTTCTACCAATTAATAATCCATATACATTGAGTTAGTAAAGATACACACTTGAATTTTGATGCTTCACCTTAAGCAATATCTTTCTATTATTATCTTGCAAATTTAATCCAACTCCATCAAGATGAAGGTCTAACCATTAGTTCTTGATTCATGGATAAGCTATTTCTCTCTCTCTTTTCCAAACATATATTTTCCTTATATAATACTATTAATGTATTTATAATATTTATCTCCTTTTATCTGCAAAGGGGTAATAGTTCAATGTAAGTATCATCTTACTTATAAAGTAATCTCAATATATTATTTATCTTGTCTCATTAATATAAATGATGCATCAAATACTCTATACTAGTTTAGAGGATGTTTCTCAAATAATGTCTTAAGTTCATCCGTGAACAATAAATGTTTACTTTTTGTTGGTTCCACATACTAACCTCCTTATCTGAATCAACCAAATTAAAAAGATAGCTTAATCATTCCCATACCAATTTGGCAATTATAATGAACATCGTAGGCTGTTTGAGGTTAATGTACGTTAACTCTTCTTTCCATTAACAATTTTTTTCCCTTTCCTCAAGTTTATATTACATGATAAGGGTTCCAAATGATTTTTTGTGATATATACCATGATGAAAACTTGACAAACAGGCGTCATGTGTAATTCATGAACTTCTTACATTCCATACTTGGGGGCAGGTTTTATCCATGTTATCCTATCATATCATATCCCTTTCATTCCCTCCATTATCCTATTTCCCTCATATCCATTATCTTATTAGCATCAACATTTCCCTTTTCCCAACTTTGATCTTGACAAGGCTAGGGAGCTCCCTAGAAGCATCACATGTCTTACTTGCTTCATGTTGTCCAAATCCCTTTGGTCCACATACCCTATCTTGTACACATCCCTTTGGTCCACATCCCTTATCTTTTCCACATCCCTTTGGTCCATATTTCCTATCTTATCAAAACCTTCAATCCCTATCCCTTCCTCTTATCCATTATTGATCTTGCTTATCCTATCATTGTCCTATCCAAATCCCTCTCTTGGTATTGATGAAAAAAATGCCAAAATGTTTTCAACACCCTCTTCAAATGTCCACTCTTGTAAACCACATGCCAATCAATTCATTGTTTCATTAACCTATCTTGTCATATCCAATCCCCAAGCTTGGCCAAAAGATGTTATCCCATCTCGTGGATAGTCCTTGGCATCCAAACAACTTCAATACATACTTAGGAACCTTTGGCCTTCATCCATAAATCCATAATTTCCTTGCCTTTCTAGACACTAGGAACAGTCTTAAAGTCTTGAAAATTTTCCTAAAAAGAGAAAAAAAAATCCTAAAAATTGCAAAAAGTCCTAAAAAAACCTAAAAATTGCATAAAGTCCTAAAAAAATCCAAAAACTTTAGAAAACGTCCCGAAGAAAACCAACCAACCAAAAAATCAAAACACTCAAAAATCCTGCAATAAAATCATCTTTGTTACAACAAGAAGAAAGTGACAATCAAGCATCAATCCAAATCAAAACAATGAGTTTCATAAATCGACAATGGACTCACACGACCTATCTTTATCAACAATCCAATCTGTCATCATTCGATCAATCAATTGATCAAATCAGTCAATCACAATTGCCTTATACAGTGATGGATACACTCAAACCCAGACAAATGAGTCTTAAATATGGGTAGTCCATTCTTGAAACCAGACACATCCAATCAAACATCAAAATCAATTCAATCAAGGAATAGTAAGGTTATTGACTAGGTTAGTCATTTCAGTCTGTTGTTAATTTATCTTTCGCGATTGTGTTCTTATGCTTCTCAAGGATACCATTGAGTGGTGAGAGTGGCTATGATGGATCATAATCTTGTTTTCTTTGTTTTCTTCTTGTGGAGTGTTTCAATTTGATTTTGGGGCAAGGATGGTTCAGGATAAATGTGGTAGGGGATGTCATGCATCTGGCAGCCATGTAGTTCCATAATCTGAGCTAAATTCCAAGAAAAGAATTGAACATTCTTTTTCTTTTATATGCTTGTTGTTATCAGAGATAGTAGTAGTATCCATATGGTCAATATCTGGGTGCATATGTATCTCTTTCTTTTCAAATAAGGTGCAATGATGGATAAACGTTGAAATAAATTTGGCAAAGACTTGGTTACATCAATCATTTTGATCACAATGAACTTCTTTTTCTTACTAATCACTCAAAATCTATCAATCGATTCCAAAGATAATTTCCCACTAACTTTCTTCTAACTAACACATGCATGCACTCAGATACATTGTGCATTTTAGGTTTGCATTCATTTATTTGAAATAAAAAAATGTGCATAAATCATACATGGTAGATCATGTAATCAATGCATCCATCATCAATAGCATCATGAATAACATAGGAATGCATACATCATCATCATATAACAGTACAATGTTATCAACACATTGACGCTCCTGTTGTATCTTTTCGCTCAATTTGTTGAGGGGGCACATAATCCACCTGCTATCACTAGAGCAGGATCAAAATCTAAAAATTCTTTGACACAACGTGACAAGCCACATTGTATCAAAGAGGGGCAAATTTAGACACCTAAAATTGTCCAATGTCTGCAAGCAATGAACTTTCTTTTTAATTGATTAAATAATTCTTATTATTTAATTAATTAGTGTCATTCTTCTAATTCAAATTCAAAAAATTAGCATTTCCCTCCCTTATCATAATTAAATAATTTTTATTCATTTAATTATCTAATTTTCTTCTAATATTAATTAAATAATTATTGATGAACTATAACTGATTGAATGTTTGAAGATGATAAAGTTGATGATCACCGAGCAGCAGAAAGTAAATGCAAGACATTAAATTAGTTAATGTATTGTATTGTCATTGATGTCAACCTAATATGATATGATTACTCATGAACGTATTGTCACAACACTTGAAGATCTAAAGAGACAAAGTTTTTTTCATCGGTAAAGGTATACACCGAGTGACAGGGTTACCCGAGAACAATGAACCCTAAGTAGTTCACAGTGTTTCCTGACGGACAAACAAAATTGATGGAAAATGTTACCCGAGAGACATAGTGGTACTTGAGATCAGTAGTACCCGAGCAATTGATACTCAAGAAAGTGTTATCGAGCAAACTAAGAGTTGATCACCGAAATCAACTGGAGTTAGAAAATGACAAAACTACTTAGCTGGCAGAGCTATATTTAGAGTTAACTAATTGATTGCTTTATTTTTTTCGATCATATAATCTAAGGATAAGAAGAAGATTTAAAATCTAGTTTTATTCCCAGTTGTAAAGGAGAAATCTATGTAATAAAACTAAAGCAAAGCTTTAAAGATTAAAGCAATACATGGCGAGATTTGCAGAGCAAGAAGAAATCTACGTCAAGAACAAGAAAGACAAGAAGAATGAAATGGTGAAATCATGTCTATATAAAGAGACAAGTAATTCATTATGAAGAGAGGAATGTTGAGTATAATTCTGGTGAAGATAGAAGTCTTCTTGCAAATCTGATCATACAGGCTGATGGATAGAGCCAAGAATTCTACAAACACCAAGCAACAGAAGCAAGAGAATTCACTGAGCAGAAAATAAGAAAGAAGGGGAGCAAAGGAATTGAAGAGAAAATTGATCAAAGAGGTATTATGGACTAACAATAGATTTGAAAATATGCAAGTTAAAGTTGTATTATTGAAAAAATCATTTATTGTTTCAGTTTAACCATTGATTCAGAAAATCTCTTAACCTAGTGGGATTTAACCATCCTTATTGTATTGAGATACTCAAGAGTATCATCAGGTTTCTCTTGTTGACAACATAGTTAATGTGGGGTCAAAAGACAAACTGTTAGTTTTGAATCCTCTAACAAGGTCACACTTAACAGTGTGTTTTTAACCTTTAACCGGGTTGGCTCTTCACCGAGCTCACTTCAGAAGAGTGAAAATTTTGGGTTACCATCCCAAGTGGTTTTTCCCTTAATAGGGTTTCCACATTAAAAATACATGTGTCAAATTTGTATTTCTTTCATTGCATTGATAGTTTACTTTACACATTACTAAAACTGGAATGGTCGGTAAACACTAAGTTTAATTGCTGCTAATCACTAAAAGCAAGAAACAGATAACAATATATTCACCGAGCAGTATATATTTGTTAAGACTAATTAAAGGCATACATCTTGTAGGACTGAATGATACTGAAGGTATTGTATTTGTGATATAAATTCAGGTTGGATTATTTTTTGAGGCCACTGACTCACCCCCCTCTCAGTTATTCTAACAATTGGTATCAGAGCTTTGGTGCTTGGAAGAGAGTTTAAAGACTCAAGCTAAAGATCACAAGATGCATAAAAGGGATGTGCCTAAGTTGAACAAGGATAACTTTGCATCATGGAAAAGCAGGATAAGACTTCATTAATCAGGTATTAGAAATGATTTCACACAATACTTGGATACTAAATTTGCTATACCTACTGGACCTCTGACTATTGATCAATTGAGAGAGAAACATGAACACAATTCTATGACGATATAACTTGCTTCTTCAATCTCCGATGCTGAATTTGAAGATGTCAAATCATGCACCACTGCAAAGAAAATGTGGGACAAACTCAAGCTAGTACATGGAGGAGACAAAAATGTGTTGAGATCTAAAGATGAAAGCCTAAGAGGAAAGTTTGATGACTTAAGAATGAAAGAAGGAGAGAACATCACTCAGTATAGTGGCATAATCAAATAGGTTGTTAATGCTATCTGAGGAGTAGCAGGAGTACTTGAGGAATAAATAGTTGTAAGTAAAATTCTGAGAACCTTACTGCCTATTTATGCAATTAGAGTATCTGCAATTCAAGAAATGAGAGAAGTAGAAAATAAAAATGTTACTCTTGATAGTTTGATTGGTAGACTTATTTCATTTGAGATGAACAACTATGACAACAGTTTCTTACCAACTATTGAGTCTGCATTCAAGTCTACTATGAAATTAAGAAAATCTAGTCACAAACTTACTATTAGAAATGATAGTGAAAGTGATAGTGATGAACTAGAACTTGATGGAATTGAAGCACAAATGGATAGAAGATTGCAAAGAGGTAAATGAAGATGAAAGGTAAATTAGCATTGGTATGTTTTAATTGCAAAGAAATTGGACACTTTGCTGCTAGATGCCCTAACAAGAGAAAGGATGAAAGAAACAATGACAGATCTTATGAAAAGAAGTTTGACATAAGTGATGACCAAGACTACAGAAGCAACAAACACTCTGATAGAAGAGATAGACAAGACTACAAGGACAAAGGAAAGAAGGTTTGTTACCAGGTTGAAAACAAAGTTGAAAATACTGACACCGAGTCTGATGAAGATATTGAGGTAGTATTTGTTGCTATGAAGGATGATTCAGACAAAGAAGAAAGGTATGTTGAAACTGCACTCATATCTAAAGTTAGCAAAACTGATGTCTAGATTATTGATAGTAGTTGTACTCACCTCATGACTAGAGATAAGGAAAAGTTTGAAACTTTTGAATATTATAATGGTGGATCAGTTAGGATGGTAATGACTCACCTTATCTAGTTGACAGAAAAGGAACAATCATGTTGAATAATTTGATCAGATGTGAAAATGCATATTGGTTGAAAGGACTTAACTATAATCTATTGAGTTTTTCATAGCTAAATAACACAAGACACCGAGTTGCATTTGAGAACAAAAAGGCAAAGATCTATAGTGGAACACGAAAGTTGATCAGTACTAGTGAACAAACAAAAGGTAATGTTTTCTATCTTGATAACATTGAGACCACTTGTTTATTGGCTAGAAATAAAGACATTCGGTTGTGGCATAAAAGGTTATGTCATGTGAATTTTGACAACATGGTTAGGATAAGAAAGAAAATAAAAGTAAGAGGCTTACCGAGTATGTCAAAACCCAACCATGTCATGTGCAAGAATTGTCAAAAAGGAAAAATGACAAAGTCTAGTTTCAAGAGAAAAAAATACACATCTAATGCTATTCTAGAGTTAGTCCATACTAATTTATGTGGACCAATGAGAACAAAGAGCTATTATGGTGTTAGATACTTCATTCTTTTTGTTGATGTCTGTTCTAGGATGATGATTGTCATGTTCTTAAAAGAGAAATTAGAAGCATTTAAGATGTTCAAATGGTATAAAGCTATAGTTGAAAATAAAAGAGGAAAAGAACTAAAATGTTTAAGATCAGATAGAGGAGGAGAATTTATTTCTAATGAATTCACTAACTTTTGTAATGAGCATGGAGTTACAAGATAGGTTTCTACACCGAGAACACCACAACAAAATGGGATTACTGAAAGAAGGAATAAATAAATTGTTGATTGTGCCAGAACACTGATGATTGAAAAAGGCATCACATAAACATTCTAGAGAGAAGCTGTAAGTACTATTGTCTATACATTAAATTGAGTCCAATTAAAGAAAGACACCAATAAGACACCTTATGAGCTATGGTATGGATACACACCAAATGTGAATTACTTTAGAAGTTTTGGAAGTCAATGTTATATATTGAAAGATTATAGAAATTGGAAACTTGAATCTAAAAGTGATGAAGGAATATTTCTAGGATATTCTACCAAAAGCAAAGCTTATAAATGTCTGAATAAATCCTCTAACAAAATCATTGAAAGTGCAAATGTTAAAGTGGATGAATTTTCTAAGAAAAATTATGAGGAAAGTAGAAAGGAACCATAATATTACAATAGATATGTCTACATTGAAGAACCTGACACTCTGCCTGAACAACAGTGTAACGCTACCAAGCGTCAGAATAATGCAACCGAGCAACATGATGCACACACTGAGAATCAAGATAATGCTCACAATGGTGAACCAAGCGATGAAGATCAAGATGAAGGTCAAAATGATGATTAGAATGAGGAACAGAGATATGAACCTATACTTTCTAAGTATGTCAGAATAGACCATCCATAGGACCAAATCATTGGAGACAAAAGAGTAGGAATAAGAACAAGAAGTAAGTCTCTCAATACTAGATGTCTGATTTGTGATTTTGAGCCTATATCTATTAATATTGCACTTGAGAATTAGGAATGGGTTAGTGCAATGAATGAAGAGATTGAGCATATTGAGAAGAACAAAACATGGACATTAGTACCTAGACCAAGTGACAAAAATGTCATTAGTACCAATGGATATTCAAAAACAAACTGAATGAGAATGGAGAACTCACAAGAAATAAAGAAAGATTGGTATGCAAAGGGTATGCACAAGAAGAAGGTATTGACTATTAATATTGCACTTGAGAATCAAGAATGCGTTAGTGCAATGAATGAAGAGATTGAGCATATTGAAAACAACAAAACATGGACATTAGTACCTAGACCGAGTGACAAAAATGTCATTAGTACCAAATGGATATTTAGAAACAAACTAAATGAGAATGGAGAAGTCACAAGAAACAAAGAAAGATTGGTATGCAAAGGGTGTGCACAAGAAGAAGGTATTGACTATGGAGAGACCTTTGCACCCATTGCCAGACTAGGAGTAAGAATTCTACTTGCTTATGATACTTTTAAAGGATTCAAAGTATACCAACTGGATGTTAAATCTATATTTCTAAATGGAATACTAGAAGAGGAGGTATACATTGAACAACTTGAAGTGTTTGTTAATCCTAACAAGAGGAACATGGTTTGTAGACTACACAAAACCTTAAATGTATTGAAACAAGCACCGAGAGCATGGTATGAAATAATTCAATCTTATCTCATTAGTATTGGATTTGTAATAACACGTGATAACAGTAATCTATATTTGAAAGGAGAAACTAATGATAAAGTTTTGATTGATAAGATATTTTTTGATGATATCATATTTGGAGGTAATGATATGCTATGAAAGTCATTTGTTGATGAAATGAGAAAATAATTTGAGATGCCAATGTTTGGAGAGATCAATTTTTTTCTTGGTCTACAGATTCTACAATAGGATGCAGGCATCTACATCACACAATCCAAATACATCAAAGAAGTTCTAAAGATATTCAAAATGGAGGACTCCAAACCAGTTGGAACACCTATGGAAACCATATGAAAATTGACAAAGGAAGACAAGACAATCGAGGTAAATCAAACCTTATACAGATCTAGGATTGGAAAACTAATGTATGTTGTACACACTAGACCAGATATAACACATGCAGCTGGTATAGTTGTAAGATTCTCTATTAATCCCAAGGAATCACACATGACTATTGTCAAAAGAATTTTGAGATATCTGAAGAATACCGAAGACTATGGTTTGTGGTATAAAAAGGAAGGTAAATTTGAGCTATAATTATATTGATGCTGATTGGGCTGGAAACATAGATGATAGAAAGAGCACAAAAAGAGGAGCATTCTTTATGGGTGAATGACTTGTCACATGGATAAGTAAAAAGCAAGGATGCATATCTCAATCAACTGCAAAAGAAGAATATGTGGCTGCTGCTGCAAATTGCTCTAACATTGCATGGATCAAGCAATTACTGAAAGGTATGAATGAAGAAATTCTTGACCCAATAATTATCTATTGTGATAATACAAGTGTTATCAATATTTCAAAGAACCCTGTGATGCACACTAAGACAAAGCACATAACTATTAAGTATCATTACTTGAGGGAAAAAGTACAAGAAAAAGAAGTGATACTAGAATATGTACAATCCAAAGAACAACTAGCAAACATATTCAAAAATCCATTGCCAAAGGACACATTTAAGTACCTGAGAAAGAGACCAAGGGTTTGACCCTTGTCTACTAGTCACTAAGCTGATTTAGAGGCTTCATCAACCTACACATTATCAGAAGATCAATCATGTTGATCCAAGCTAAGAAATGAACTGCAATGATATATTAGTACAAGAAGCTACTTATCTGCACCGAACACCAGAGATATTGTTGGCTATGACAGAGTTGTATTTCTAATGAAGAGGAGATTCAATGATGTAATTTTTGTTTGGCATTGCTGTCAAAGGGAGAGGATTTTAATATCAATATGAAATATCCATCAGGAAGAAGAAAATCTAAAGGGAGAAAATGAAATATCCATCAGTCAAAGGGAGAGAAAACATCAGAGAAAGAAGAGGAGTCTACAAAGGGAGAGAATGATTCAAAGAAACAACCATCCATCCAAGGGAGAGAATTGGAGAAAGTTAACACTGCATATCTATCTAGAAAAGGGAGAAGAGATTCTACAAGAAAGGGAGAGACATGTTAGGAATAAGGTGTCTCAACCTTGGATAATTCCTATTCTTATTATTTGTTTTGTAAAATGTATTTTCTTGCAAATAATGTAATTAAGTGTGAGTGTACATGTCTAGTTGGCATGTTGATGTTTCACTCCACTTGATGTGTCGGCATCTTGAATTATGTGTAAGGAGATCATGGCTGAAACAGTTATGACAGATTCCTATGACATGTAAGAGCTATTTCTAGGAGATTTCAATGGCAGGTGAAGACATGCAAGACATGTGGCAACTGATAAAGTTGAGTACTTTACACTCTTCCTCCTTTGTTCCCAACCATGGGGTTTGGGGCATCACCTCAAAATTTTTTTTAGGGTTCCTATTTTCTTAGAGAATGGTAAAACCCTAATATGACTATCCTTGGAAGTTTCCCTAAAAAGGAAAGCGCATGATATAAGTGTTTTTTAGGGTTACAGGAAATGATACAAAAAGAGTGTATTGTTGGTATGATCTGGTGCTACTGGATTTGTCTTAGAGTGTCGATTTTCTCCTGAAAGAACTTGCATTGCAAGTGTGTTGTAATCATTGTGTTGAAGATAATACATTGTGCAGGTATTGGAGTGCTGGGGTTTTTTACTGAAAGGTTTTCCCCAGGGTAAATCATTGTGTCATTCTCTATTTTCTGTATGCATGGTATGTGGCTGCAATATCTTTGTGAAAGTAGTTAACGAATTTGAAATTGTAAGGATTTAAAAGAATTTGCACAATACTTTCCTATATAGAGATTAGTGTAGGAAGCTATTTCCACACCTGAGTTTCCTTACAAGACAAAATCATAAGATTGAATTGCTAAACTTATCCATTAAAGGGAATGAAGAAAAGAAAAGTAGTCTAGAAGAATCAAATCTAAGCTAGAAGAGCTTACCGAGAGTCAAATATTTGAATTGGTTATAGAAAAATAAATTTGGTATGTTATGGAATATTTCATATTGAGTTGATAGTATGTTTCCATCAATGCCAAAGGGAGAGATTGATGAACTATAACTGATTGAATGCTTGAAGATGATAAAGTTGATGATCACCGAGTTGCAAAAAGTAAATGCAAGACTTTCAATCAGTTAATGTATTGTATTTTCATTGATGTCAACCTAATATGTTATGATTAATCATGAACATATTGTCACAACACTTGAAGATCTAAAGAGACAAAGTTTTTGTCGTCGGTAAAGGTATACACCAAGTGACAGGGTTACCCGAGAACAGTGAACCCCAAGCATTTCATAGTGTTGCCTGACAGAAAGACAACACTGACGGACAGTGTTACCTAAGAGACACAGTGGTACCCAAGATCAATATTACCTAAGCAAGTGCTACCGAGCAAACTAAGAGTTGATTATCGAAATCAACTAGAGTTAGAAAATGACAAAACTACTTAGCTAGTAGAGCTATATTTAGAGTTAACTGATTGATTTCTTTATTTTCATCGATCAGATAAACTAAGGATAAGAAGAATATTTAAAATCTAGTTTTATTCCCAATTATCAAGGAGAAATCTACAAAATAAAACTAAAGCAAAGCTTTAAAGATTAAAGCAATACATGGCGAGGTTTGTAGATCAAGAAGCAATCTATGTCAAGAACAAGAAAGACAAGAAGAATGAAACAATGAAATCATGTCTATATAAGAAGACACGTAATTCATTATGAAGAGAGGAATGCTGAGTATAATTATGGTGAAGATAGAATTCTTCATGTAGATCTGATCATACATGTTGAAGGACAAAGCCAATAATTCTGCAGACACCGAGCAATAGAAGCAGGAGCATTCATTGACAAGAAAAGAAGAAAGAAGGGGAGAAAAGGAATTGAAGAGAGAATTGATCAGAGAGGTATTATGTACTAACAATAGATATAAAAATCTTCAAGTTAAACCTATATTATTGAACAGATCATTTACTATTTCAGTTTAACCATTGATTCGTAAAATCTCTTAACCAAGTGGGATTTAACCATCCTTATTGTATTGAGATACTCAAGAGTATGAAAAGGTTTCTCTTGTTGACAACATAGTGAATGTGAGATCAAAAGACAAACTGTTAGTTTTGAATCCTCTAAGAAGGTCACACTTAACATTGTGTTTGTAACCTTTAACTGGGTTGGCTCTTCACCGATATCACTTCAGAAGAGTAAAAATTTGGGTTACCGTCCCAAGTGGTTTTTCCCTTAACAGGGTTTCCACATTAAAAATCCATGTGTCAAATGTGTATATCTTTCATTGCATTGATAGTTTACTTTACACATTACTAAAATTGGATTGGTCGGTAAACACTAAGTTTAATTGCTGCTATTCGGTAAAAGCAAGAAACAGATAAATAACATATTCACCGAGTAGTATACATTTGTTAAGATTACTTAAAGGCATTGCAGGACTGAATGATAATTGAAGGTATTATATTTGTGATATAAGTTCAGGTTTGATTATTAGATTAATTTTTGAGGCCACTGATTCACCCCCCCTCTTAGTTATTCTAACAAACGTGACAAGCCACATTGTATCAAAGAGGGCCAAATGTAGACACCTAAAATTGTCCAATGCTTGCAAGCAATGAACTTTCTTTTTAATTGATTAAATAATTCCTATTATTTAATTAATTAGTGTCATTCTTCTAATTCAAATTCAAAAAATTAACATTTCCCTCCCTTCTAATAATTAAATATTTTTTAATCATTTAATTATCTAATTTTCTTCTAATATTAATTAAATAATTTTTATTATTTAATTAATCAATTTCCTCCACTTTAATTAAATAATCTTTATTATTTAATTAAGTACTTTCTTTCTTTTTCCTCATTTAATTAGTTAACTAAGTCTTCTATAATTAAATGAATTCTTTCTAATTTATTTAATTATTTATTTTTCTCAATAAAAGCAAAGTCTCCTACAAATAAATAAAATCTTTGTTTTTTTATTTATCTTAATCTTCTATAATTAAATAAATTCTTTAATTTATTTAATTATTTGTTTTTTAAAGAAAGCAAAGTCTCCTAAAAATAAATAAAATCTTTGTTTTATTTATTTATCTTAATCTTCTATAATTAAATGAATTCTTTGAAAGTTACTCCTTGTGATGTGTACGAATCTCTGTTTGAGCTTTTCTCTCGAGTTTCCCAGTTGTCATACCACATTTACTGCATGAGTTCTCATTAGGGTTAGTTTATAATGGCCCTGACCAACTTCGGCACAACAGTTGACGTTGGTGCTCAAGTTGATGCTTCAAAAAGTCATGGTGCTTCCTCTGAACAAACGCTCGCGCAAGTTTGTCCCGAAGGTCTTCCACGAGGTAACCCTGACATTGTTCTTAACATGCAAGAATTTGATGCTACTTGTCATTGGTTAGAAAAACATACCTTGATAGGGTATTTTGTGGGTCGCACTCCTCCCAAAACTCTTCTCAAAGAGTGGGCCAACAAGTGCTGAAATCCTCATGGAGTCCGCCTTGAAGGTGTTCAAAACCTTACTAAAGGTTTTTTCCTATTTCATTTTGCTAACCCTTCTCAAGCTGAGGAAGTTTTTATCCATGACCCTTGGACAGTTTGGTCCTCCTTGCTTGTATTCCAGAGGTGGTCTCAAGATTTCACTATCTCAGACGATAAGAAACTTAAGGTTCATGTCTAGGTTGAGTTTCCTAGTCTCCCATTGCCATGTTGTCCATTTATTGAGTCCATTGCCACAACCCTTGGTAAAGTCATTACTATGGAGCATGATAAATGTTTCAATGCTTGTCCATAGAATTGTATTTGTGTTGAGGTTGACCTTTCCAAGGATCTCAAAGACTTTGTTGAGATACATGTCGGTACTCACACCTTTTCCCAAAATGTGCTTTATTTGAACCTACCTAACACTTGCTATAGGTGCCAATCAATAGATCATAAGATTAAGGACTACCCTTTGGCTATTCCCCGGGCCAATCCCCAGCCAAAGGATGCTTCTACTAAAAATGTAGAGGCTAGAAAGAAGGAATAATGGACTATAATTGCGCAAAAAAGTAAAACCGTTTCAGCTCCCAAGTAGGCACCTGCCACTTCCCCTTCTGTTCATCTGTCAGCTCCTCTAGCTGGAGAGAAAATACCTGCCTTCAAAGGGTTGTCAGTGGTTCAAAAAATATCAAACCCTATTTCATAGGGGAAATCCCCAGCTACGTGGTCTACCACACTTGGGGTGGTGTGCACTCCGCAAGTTGTATCTTCAATTGTTTCTTCACAGACATTGTGTCGATCTCACAAACCTGATGTTCATGTGGAAGACCTAGATGAAAAGTGGCAGTTTATCTCACCTAGAGATTTACCCACCAAATTTGGTTCCATTCCAACCTTCTTGCAAAATAGTTTCTCCTCTCTTGAGGACAAGGAAGACATGCAAGAGTTTTCAAGAATTTTTTTTTATCCTGGAATGTGCGAGGTCTGACTGACCTCTCTAGAAAGTACTATGTTCAGGATACCCAGTGTAGACTACGAATTCTAGATGTTTTATGTTTGCAAGAAGTTAAAATTTCTAGTTATTTGCTTACTTCTATTAGGAATAACAGTCCACAAGACAACTGAGAGGGGGGGGTGAATTAGTTGTACTGGATGCGATCAAGTCTCCTAATTTAGTTCTGATTATTTTCCATTAATGAATTTCAATTGATAACCTTTGTCTACTAATTGTCCAACACTCAGTAGATTATTCTTAAGTCCATCAACAAGTAATACATTGTCAGTATTAGTCTTTCCATCCAGAGAAACAGATCCTATTCCAATGATAAGCTTACGAGTATTGTCACCAAATGATGTACTAAGAGTATAGTATCCCTGTTGAAATATTTTAGCGCTGTTAGGAGACAAACCCTGTTAGGATTCAAGAGAAAGTAGTAGGCTCACTGCCTAGGCATAATTCCTAAAGAAGGTTAAAACCACCCTCAAGGATTCACAATCCGAACAAGTGTATATAGAAAATATACAATCCGGTGAACTATCTGATAGCAACTATCTTTTCTTGGTCAATTCCAAGGAAGTAATCTTCTCATAAACTCTTCTCTACATCCAACATTCAAACAAGCCTTGCAAATTTCACTTCTTTTCTTTTTCAATCTCTGTCACATATTTTCAACAGAAAAGATCACTCATATATACCCTCTTATAATAATTCATTAGGTCGGCCAATTAAGGATTTCCAATATACAAATAATTATATAACCCATTGCTAAGATACACACAATACCTATAACAAGTAAACATCAAATATAATCCATCACTTATACTTCCAAATCTGTAATCCACGCTAACAATTCATTTTACATGCTACATGTCTGAAGTCGGCCACCAAATAGGTCTTCTCCAGAATACACGTCACAATTGATGTCACCAATCATCAAACAACAATCAAACTCAACCCATTATTCCAACATATGTTGGCTATCCACCAGTAAGCTCACTTCATTTGAACTATCTTCACCAGAAAGATATACCCGAAACACAAAGATCTTCTCTGTCAAGCATCATAGTTACAGTCCAGAAGCCATTCTTTACCAAATCAACTGTAAAATCCACAATATACAATATAAAGCCAAGCAACCTTAGGAATAATATCAACACACATATTTCTACATATATCCAACTTGGACTATTCTGAATCATCTGTATAGTGTTCGTACACTTCTATTAGTTAAGTAACCCGTCTGTCCTCTCCATAGAATATATGTTGACATCAATGAAAAAACATGAATATAAATATTATGATAAGTACCAAAAACTGATATAATCCAACAATCTCCCCCTTTGGCATCGATGGAAACATATGGGAAAATCCATCAACCCAAAAGGTACTCTCTCTCAATACAATATTCTCAATAACCTCAACACAAATCTCCCCAAAATAGTATATATTTTCACATAGACTCTATCGCCCTTTGACAACAATGGCAAAGGGTGCCATAACTCATCTGCAATCTTCTGTAAGATGTAGCTTTTTCAAATATTCAGGTCCATCAACCAGGTGCAAGATCACCCAAATGTACTCCATAGTATTCTCCTGCGATCACTCCCCCTGAGGAGTAGATCCATAAATCAAGTCTAGAGAATGATATAGCTCTGAGATCCACTGGACTGATGTATATCTGCATTAATTAATTACCACTAGGAGGGGTCATCACCCCAATCATGCTTCTGAGATATTCAAAAGCATCTTTTGGCAAAAGTTTAGTAAATATATCTGGTATCTATTTCTTTGCGCTAATGTATTCTAGTTTAATTTATTTTTGTGCTACTTTCTCCCTCCATAAATGATACTTAATGGAAATGTGCTTTGTCTTTGAATGCATTATAGGATTCTTTGAAAAGTTTACTGTGCTAGTGTTATCACAATGGATAACCACGAGCTCTTAAAAAATTATTCTAATGTCCTTTAGCATTTGTTTCATACTGTAAAGTATAAAATTTGGCACAAGAAGGATTCCCTAAATAGGATTTATGTGATATAGTAAAGCAAGATCCTAAGGCCAAATTTATGTTTTCTTACACTTAATTTTTATGATAAAATAGCTTGAGGAGCACATAAGAAATAAATGGATAAGATACCTACCTCATAACATAGCAGATCTGGAAAAACTCATTTTCTGAGGTTTGTATTGAGTTTCTAGAAAATCTGACAGTTGATATGGAACTGAAATGCAGAGACGAACAAAACCCAGAAATCATTTTCTGTTCCAATGTTGTCTTATGGAAAAGGTCAACCTTGACCCATAAATGTCAACCCTGACCCAATAATGTTGACCCTGACCTACACAGATCTGAAAGTGACTTTGTTTGCGTCGTCCGAAAGAAAACCAAAAAGGGTATCTAGATCTGATCCCTGATCTGCTGTTCTACACATGTAACTCCCAAAAATAGCACTTGCAAATATCTGAAAAGAGGGATTTTGGGGTGGTTATATAGGGTTTTGCCTTAGTCAAACCCCCATTTTGGTGATCTCCACCTCTACGAATAGCCAAATATAGAATGTAATGTGTGTGTGTATTGATCTCTTGAAGAGAGCTTGTAAACATGCAATATCAAGATCTAATCTTCTAGATTAACAATCCTAATATAACATGGAAATGAGAAAGAAATGCATAGATTTGAATATGAAAAAGAAAGCATACCAAGCCCCCAAGGCTAAAGTATTCCTATCAACTCACAATCCATAATTGCTACCCCATGGTAATGTCCTTTGAATGCTTGAATCTTGAAAATAGTAGATCTAACGAGAGAGCCTTCTTGCTTCAATGAAGATCCACCATAGATTATCCTTCAAAATGCTTGATAGAAGATGATGATATGTCTACCTAGCTTGTCCTTGTATATCATCCTCTTGCTTGTTTTGCATCATTCCATCATGTCATCTCTCGATTTCGTTTCATGATCAAATGAAGGCAAAAGAGAGTGTTTATATAGAGATTTCAACATAGGCCTCCTAGGGTAATGCAAGAGATCCAAATTAAAATTTCACCTCGAATCATGGTCCAATCACATTTTCCAACTAAGGAGAAAACATATTAATTCAAATATCAGAGAAAACACTTCCGCATCCGAAACTCAAGGACCTATTTTAAGTTTCGGGCCCTGATAAGCTCGAGATTTGAAAGCGGGGACCACCACCTAGAAAAGGTCTATGTTGACCTTGAACCTAACCTAGGTCAGGGTCGACCTTGACCCTGACTCAAGATTTCAGGCAGGTCACCAAGAAGTTGCATAAAGGTTTCTAGATCAGCCGGGGACCTAGAAAGGTAGGGGAATGTGCCAAAGTGTTTAAGAAGGCCTAGAGGCCCAGAGAGAGAGTAGAATGAGGCCCAGAAGGACCAATACATAGATCCTACCTAGAGAGAAGAGCCATGGAGAGAGAAATCTAGGAGAATCCACAAGATCCTAACCCTAACTTCATCTATACATGTATAATCAAGCACATATGCATATATAATATGCCAACCATACTAAATGAGGGTGCTAAGCCTATCAAAATGGAAGTGCTTCCATTTTAAGATGATACATTTAGCCCCCACTTTAGCTTAGATATGATACTATGTGAATATGCAAGCTAAAGTAAGAAATATCATAAAGTATAAAAAGGATATAGCTAAGTCCTCAATGCGAAGATCCTGCAAGAAACCATTAGTATCCACAACCTGCAACACATGAGGTTAATGAAAATCTAGAGAGCACCTAAGTCTTACTATGATGATCTTGAGAAGTATATAGAACCCCTTATGCCCCCCCTGATTCGGCTTACTGATTCATGGGAGGTGAAACAGGGTGATAAGGTAATTTCTATACACTAAATATGCCATTTGTTTACAAAGTCCTTTCCTAAACTAGTTAGAAGGGACCTAAACCTTCCCAAACTAATTTAAGAGGTTAGGTATCTGAATCATGATTCCAATTCCTCTAACGACACTGAAAATGGAGCTACCAAACTCAAGTTATGATGAAAAGAGAAGATGCCTATCTAAATGCATATAAAGGGAAAATTCAAATTTAACCTATATAACTTCAAATGAAACCCTAGTAAAACCCTAATTTACTGCCTATAAATAAGAGAAAGAGACATTTACCACCTCATTCCTACCATTTGCAGAGTTTGGAGAAGGAGATAGGATGCCGAAGAGAGAAGAATTCTGAGCGAGCCGCATGGAGGTCCTGAGAGAGTGCCTAGCCAGCCGACAGCCACTGCATGAGGTATGTTCCTATTTCTAGTACTTGTGATTGAAATTTTGATGTTTTTATAGGGAAGGTTGACCCTGACCCAATAAGGTCAACCCTAACCCAGTAAGGTCAACCCTGACCCATAAAGGTTGACCTTGACTGGGGAGGTTCTTTCCTTTTTGGGGCCAGGTTGACGTTGACCCAAAAATGTCGACCCTAACCCATAAAGGTTGACCCTGACCCAAAAAGGTCAACCTTGACTAGGTCAGGTGGGTACAATAGATGTTTGATGTAGAAGTATTGATATATTTCATATTTGTGCTTGCAGGATCCAGTTCGTCTTCGAGAGCATCCCTTTGGAGGGTTACTATTATCTATCAGAGGGAGTGTTGCCGAGCTACAACAGGATGAGATACAGTTATTGAGAGACGTAGGATTATATTGGGTAGCAGTCCTACCATTGCTAAGGTTCCATCAGCCTATGATATCGGCCCTAGTAGAGAGATGGGATGAGGATACATGTTCTTTCCATCATCCATCAGGAGAGATCACAGTCACACTAGAGGATGTGTATAGGACCCTGCAGCTTCCAGTCTGAGGTGAGCCTGTTAGACCGAGAGGACCACATGATTCATCTAAGGTTTTTGCATATATGGAGTACTATTTGGGATGGGTGGCATAGATGAGGACCCAATCAGATCAGAAATCCTTGGCAGCCATACTAGCAGGTCCGACACCCTTGGTATGGAGGGTGATGTTATGTATACTTGCTTTGGTTGTAGTGCCCAACACAAAGGGTACAGTATTTTTAGTGCCATTCACCCATCTTGTACATAGGATGGAGAGTGAGAGGGTGACTATCGCATGGGGACATAGTATGTTAGCCCATCTTTATCATGATCTGAGTCAGTTGGTGAGGTACCAGTGGGAGAGTCTTACAGTGTGCACCCTGCTACATGTTTGGATGTTTGAGCATTATACATGTACACGACCATAGGGTACTCCTATGATGGTAGATGTGAGCACACCTAGAGCCTTTGCATATCCACTGGGAGATGTTTGGCAGCACAGAGATATCCTCTTTTGGAGGGTATTCTTTGACCGTATCCTAGGTAGAGATGTGATATGGAGACCTTACTATGAGATAGTAGAGTGGCTGGATACTCAACATCAGTTGAGACACTCACAGCAGTGTAAGCTGTTGGAGGGTCCAACTAATCATGTCGTGATGCCGTATTATTATGATAGAGTGTTGAGACAATTTGGTTTGGTACAGGGGGTTCCTCGTACAGTACCTTGATATGTATATCCTACGAGATACTATTAGAGACCCAGTGCCATACATCGATCGATAGTAGTTGATATTGTTGATAGTGAGATGGATGAGACCGAGGATATAGAGGTAGCACCTGAGATATCCTATGCCGGTGTTACTAGAGAGTATATCAGATACTGGAGTTTATAGGACCCATCCTATCTTTCCTAATGACTACCCCACAGGTGATCTGGGTCCTTCAGAGAGGCATCACCGAGGAGATGACATACCAGAAGGAGAGGAGGATTAGAGATATGAGGAGGAGCCTCCCCTTTGGGGAGATCCAATGGAGGAGGAGAGAGCAGAGGAAGAAGTAGCAGAGATGCCCCCAGGTCATGGTACAGACACCGGTGATCATCCAGTCTATGTTACACCCCTGAGATCACAGCGACCTCCTTGAGCACATACAAAGACACCACCACCGAGGCCTAGATAGAGTGAGTGAGGGGAGAGTAGTCACTCCATGCCCCCACCATCTATACCTTTTAGTGATATCCAGGCAGGAGATCTAGGTATGATATAGCTTTAGAATATTTTTGAATAATGATTTTATCTTAGAAGAAGAAATTGAGTAAGCTTTATATTTTGAATTTTTTTTTGCAGGAAGTGTAGCGGAGTGGAGGAGCTTTGTATCTGAGGTTATAAAGGATACATGTATATCCTACCACTTTCTAGCTAGTGAGAGAGAGTCTTGTGAAGGACAGAGAGATCCCAGAAGACATGTAGATATTTTCCTGAGTGTGCGGCGAGAGTTGAGATTATGCAAGTAAAGAGAAGAGAGATTGATGGCTGACTTAGAGAGAGCCCGGGAGCAGATCTAGGAGATGGGCATATCGAGGAGTCACACACGGACTACCATTCTAAGATCCCCAGACTCATATCATAGATCTGAGAGATCTAGGAGACACCGACCTTTAGAGCATAGAGATAGAGATTGATAGATATGGCCCTTTCTGCCATATATGTATTGGACTTGAAAAGTTTATTTATGAAGAAAACTTTTTTTTGGAACAATTAGTTCTATGGTTGATTACTTTTTTACTTTCATCAATGCATAAAAATTAATAAAAGAAAGAGGAAAGGAAAATATGTATGAATGTATTCTAAATTACATAACTTATAAAATAATTATTCTACAAGGAACACATACATACATAAAGAAATGATGATTTAAGGGTAATAATGTTTGAGATGCATGATATTAATAGGTTCCCTAAGAGGAACGCCATTCATATCAGCGATTTTATAAGCACCTGAAGTAAAATCCTCAATTACAACAAAGGGTCCAAGCCAATTTGGACTAAATTTTCCTTTTTCACCAGGTAAAGCATTTACATTCCTTTGATTCTCATATAAGACCAAATCACCTACCTTGAATGATCATTCAATTAATTTATGATTATACTATTTTTGGAGTGATTTATGATAAACTTTAATGTGTTCCAAAGCATTTATTCATTGTTCGTCTAAGATTTCCAATTCTTGTAATCATTGTTCCTAGAAAGTATCTTTGTCATTAATCCCATGAAATGAAACACGCAAAGATGGTATTTCTAATTCCAAAGGCATGATAGCATTATTCCCATAAACAAGATTATAAGGTGAAGTGCCAGTGGCGATACGAACACTAGTCCTATAAGCCCACAAGGCACAAGTAAGTTGTGTATGCCAATCTTTCGCATGTTTGTTGACTATTTTTTTAAATATTTGTTCAATAACCTTGTTTGACGCTTCAGCTTGACCATTAGATTGAGGGTAGTAAGGAGTAGAAAATTTATGTTGTATATGATATTTCTCCATGAATTTCATGACTTCTTTGTTCTTGAAAGATGTACCATTATCTGAAACTATCGTTGAAGGGATACCAAATCGTGCTATAATATTGTTTAGGATGAAATCATAGATAACATCTACAGTATTAGAACAAAGAGGAATAGCCTCTACCCATTTTGTAAAGTAGTCTGTAGCCGTGAGAATGTACGTGTGTCCTTGAGAGGAAGCTGGTGAGATTTTTCCAATAAGGTCAAAACCCCAAATGCTAAAAGG
>MU219084.1:131938-148513 GCA_018584345.1 Thuja plicata
CCCAAGGCTAAAGTATTCCTATCAACTCACAATCCGTAATTGCTACCCCATGGTAATGTCCTTTGAATGCTTGAATGTTGAAAATAGTAGATCTAAAGAGAGAGCCTTCTTACTTCAATGAAGATCCACCATAGATTATCCTTCAAAATTATTGATAGAAGATGATGATATGTCTACCTAGCTTGTCCTTCTATATCATCCTCTTGCTTGTTTTACATCATTCCATCATGTCATCTCCCGATTTCATTTCATGATCAAATGAAAGCAAAAGAGAGTGTTTATATAGAGATTTCAACATAGGTCTCCTAGGGAAATGCAAGAGATCCAAATTAAAATTTCACCTCAAATCATGGTCCAATCACATTTTCCAACTAAGGAGAAAACATATTAATTCAAATATTGGAGAAAACACTTCTGCATTTGAAACCCGGGGACCTATTTTAAGTTTCAGGCCTCGATAAGCTCCAGATTTGAAAGTGGGGACCACCACCTAGAAAAGGTCTATGTTGACCTCGACCCTGACCTAGGTTAGGGTCGACCTTGACCCTGAGATTTTAGGCAGGTCACCAAGAATTTGCAAAAAGGTTTCCAGATCGGTCGGGGACCTAGAAAGGTAGGGGAATGTGCCAGAGTGTTTAAGAAGGCCTAGAGGCCCAGAGAGAGAGAGTAGAATGAGGCCCAGGAGGACCAATACATAGATCCTACCTAGAGAGAAGATCCATGGAGAGATAAATCTAGGAGAATCCACAAGAACCTAACCCTAACTTCATCTACACATGTATAATCAAGCACAGATGCAAATCTAATATGCCAACCATACTAAATGAGGGTGCTAAGCCTATCAAAATGGAAGTGCTTCCATTTTAAGATGATACACATCCAAACAACTTGTGTACACTTTATTGTAGTAGTAACATACTCTAACTTGACAGTAGATTGAGCAATACAGTTCTGCTTCTTGCTCAACCAACAAACCAATCTTTTCCCAAGGAAAAATGCACCACCACTTGTACTATTTCTGTCATCCACATTACCCATCCAATCAACACCAGTATAAGCTTGCAGGGTAAAATCATATAATTTTTCATACCACAATCCATATTCTATTGTCCCTTTCAAATATCTAAAAATTATTTTTACAATAGCAAAGTGTGTCTCTTTAGGATCTGCCTAATATCTAGCCACAATTCCAATTGCATTGGTAATATCTAGTCTAGTGTGAGTTAGATATTGTAGACTTGCAATCATCAATATGTACTTAGTCTGTACAACACTTTGAGTCTCATCACTATTATTTAGTTTGTGTCTAGTCACCATAGGTGTCCCAATAGGTTTACAATATTCCATTCCAAACTTTTTCAACATTTCCTTAAGATACTTGGTCTGAGGTATAAAAATTCCATTCTTACTCTGATTAAATTGCAAACCAAGAAAAAAATTCAACTCACCAATCATTGACATCTCAAATTCATTTTCCATTTCTTTAGAAAACTTCTTACTCATCTTATCATTGCCTCCAAAAATGATATCATCAACAAAAAATTCTATAATTAAGATTCCATCTTCATCAGTTCTCAAATATAAATTACTGTCTGCATTACCTTTTCTGAAACCAAGATGAAGTAGATATTTGTCTATTCTTTCATACCATGCTCTTAGTGCTTGTTTCAGTCCATAGAGTGCATTCTTCAGTCTACAAACCATGTTTTCATCATCTATCAAAGGGAAACCACCAGGTTGCTCAATGTAAACTTCTTGTTCTAGATCACCATTCAAGAATGCCGACTTCACATCCATCTGATATACTTTAAAGTCTTTATGTGCAGCATAAGCAAGAAATAATCTCATAGCTTCCAATATAGAAACAAGAGCAAATGTTTATTCATAGTCTATACCTTCTTGTTGTGAATAGCCTTTACATACCAGTCTAGCCTTGTTTCTTACCAATGTTCGTTCCTCATCCATCTTATTTCTAAAAACCCATTTAGTTCCTATCACATTTTTATTCTTAGGTCTTGCAACCAATTCCCAAGTATTGTTTTTCTTTATGTGTTCAAGTTCTTCTTCCATAGCTTTAGTGAAAGATTCATCTCTACATGCTTCATTAGTAGTCTTTGGATCAACTTGATAAATCAAACAAATTTCATCTCTAGATCTAGATCTAGTCATCATATCTTTACTTGCATCACCAATAATTTGATCTTTAGGATGGTTCTTCTTAACATAGCTTGGTGTCTTCAGTGTCTCAGTAGCTTCAGTCTATTCATCTTCAATCTCATTCTTGATCATCAAAGGTTCTTCAAGTCCAGTAGTGACATCTTTTATTTCTGTTATCTGACCATAGTCATATATCTTTTCCTGAATTTGAAACTTTTCATCTATCCTCACATTGGTGCTTTCAATCAAATTTCTCAATCTCAGATTGAAATATTTATATGCTTTACTCTTAGTGGAATAACCAAGAAAATTTCTTTCATCACTTCTAGCATCAAACTTTCCCATCTCATCATCTCTCTTGATATAACATTTACTTCCAAATATTCTGAAATATTTTATAGTAGGTGTATGATCAAACCATAATTCATAAGGAGTTTTACTTGTACCTTCTCTAATCTAAATTCTATTCAGGGTGTACACAATAGTATCAACATCTTCTCTCTAATGAACATGTGATACATTGCCTTCCAGTAGCATATTGCTTGCAGTATCTAATATGGTTCTATTTCTTTGCTCCACAATCTCATTCTATTATGGTGTCCTAGGTGCAGATGTCTGTCTGAATATTCCATGCTCTTCATAGTATGAATTAAATAACTCTGATGTAAACTCACCACCTCTTTCTGATCTCAAACACTTTATATTCAAGCCAGATTCATTCTCAACTTTTGCTTTAAATAACTTGAACTTGTCAAATGCTTCAGACTTCTCTCTCAAATATGTAACCCACATCATCTTATAAAAATTATCAACAAAAAGTATAAAGTACTTGTTGATAGGACTTTGTGGCCTGTCTACCAATAGAGGTAAGTTGTGACTAGGTACCGGGGTACTGGCCAACTTCACTTGTAAAGGTTTTCCAGGGAATAAATTCTCTGGGCCTTCAAGCACCTGAGAGTTAGGTCTTGATAGTGCGGGAGCTATGTTGGGAGTGTGACTATTTTGTTTAGGGAGATAGCTGGTTTTCTTGGCTCGTCTTCTCTAGGGATTTTGCTAGGTCAAGGTTTCCTGCAAACATTTGGATAATCAAAGAAACTTCAAAAGATATGCCAGGGTTAGAGAGTATTCATTCTACTTATAGCTATGCAAATACATTTAAAACATCAACCATGCTCCAATGAACTACACTAAATACTAAATGCATATAGAACCATCAGTTCATACATATTCAATAGCGAGGGGAAAAGAGGTCATTAATCTACTTAAAATATTAGAGCAAGGGACATCAGAAACATACAACACAAAAGAGTATTAACTCAGAGATTAGAACACCAACAACAACATTGCGATAATCCTTCCTTCTTCATTAATAGTTTTCCAACATCACTAGTGTGTACATCAAAAAATCCAAGGGAGCATCTATCTACCAAGAACTATTAAGAACTAATGAGCATTGAGCTTTGTAACTAAAGGAATCGTTGAGCATTGAGTAATTCTTCCGGTGGTACTCCCATGGTGCCGCTGGTCCAGGAATCCTAGCCACAGGCTTCTCTAGAGGAAAACCTCACCCATGCACCATCAGAGCTAGAGGAAACTCCTCCCAAACTCTCCAAAAATAATCCAAAGGCCACTTCGCCTTCCTAGCCCCAGACAATGAAGAGTGACTTGTGGACCCTGAAGTTCGACGGGTCTTGGTCTAAACAAGGCTGCAGGGCCAGAGTGGAATTGATCAACCCACAGGGGAAATCCTTCCTCATGTCTTACAGGCCGCAGTTCAACTACACAAAAAATTTCATGGAGTATGAGTCCTTGGTCCTTGGACTCCTATTTGCACTAAGAAAAGGAATCACCTACCTTCGGGAACTGGGTGATTCAGAGTTGATCGTTAAGCAGGTCTGGAGCCAATACACTTGTCATGACAAAAGGCTGGCCACATACTGCAATCAGGCATGGAGCCTCATTGAAGATTTTGATTCCTTTGGAAATGAACTCATTCCCCAGAAAAGAAACTATGTCCTGGATGCCCTTGCTATATCTACTAGCACCCTTGAGCCAATGGCTGGCTCCCAGCTCTGAAAGTTCTCTATTGAGATGGCCCCCACCCCATCCATTCCAAACAATGTCACTCACTTTTAGGTCTTTGAGGATGATCAACATATCCTAGCCTTCATGGTCAATGTTGGTGTCTTCGAGGACTAGATAGTGAAAGAAAGAGATCATGAAGATATCGGGCAGGGTGAAGAAGATGAAAGGATCATAGATTTATCAACCAACACCATCCCTAAGGGGATGATAGTGCTAGAGCATATCTTTGACTTGGACCCTTGGGGCCAGGAGAAGATATCATCCTCCTCTAAGGGAGGAAATTTTGAAAAATTCAACATCGGCCAGGCTGGTGAAGAAAAATTTGTGCATATTGGAACCTCCTTCTCCCTAGAGGAGAAGGAAAATATTCTCATGGTTCTCTGAGAATACATTGATGTAATTGCATCGGGGTATGAGGATTTGAAGACATACGACACATCCATCATGACCCATGCCATTCTACTGAATCCAAATGCTAAGCCCTTCAGGCAGAAGCAAAGATCAGTAAACCCACTGATCAAACCCCTAATCCACCAAGAGGTTCAGAAACTGCTGTCAGCCTGGATTAACTTTCCCATCTAGCACACTACTTGGGTTGCCAACCTCATCCCTTTAAGGAAGAAAAGTGGCGAGATCCAACTTTGCGTGATTTTTTTCAATTTAAATAAGGCATCCAAAAAGTTTAATCACCCTCTCCCCTCATTGGATGAGGTGTTGCAAATTGTGAATGGGTCACAAATGATGTCCTTCCTAGATGGGTACTTCAGGTATAACCTGGTCATGGTTAAGTACGAAGATAGAGACAAGACAACATTCACCACCAAGTGGGGAACATTTGCATACTAGAGAACGCCCTTTGGCCTTATCAACACAGGGGCCAAATTTCAAAAGGCTATGGACATTGTGTTCGGAGGCCTATTAAATTGGTGTATAATCATCTACATGGATGATTTGACCATCTTTTCATGGGACAGGCATGATCATTCCACCCACCTCGCCTAGATTTGTGAGAGATGTCGTCAGTATGGAATATCCCTCAACCCTAAGAAATGTATATTTGGGGTTACTGAAGGGAAGCTACTCGGGCATATCATCTCTAAGAAGGGTATATCTATTGACCCTAAGAGAGTTGAAGTACTGTTGAATCTACAGATGCCCGACAGCAAGAAGGAAATGAGGTCTTTCTTTAGGAAGATAAATTTTGTCTGGCAGTTCATTATTGTATTTTACGAGATAGTGAAGCCACTCAATGAGATGATGAAGAAAGATACAAAGATTGAGTGGAGTCCTTAAGAAAAGCAGGCATTCACCCAGATTAAATAAATAATCATGGAGGCACCAGTCTTGGCTAGTTCAGACTATTCCCTCCCTTTTCATATATACTCCTTTGCTTCACCATGATAGTTTTGACCTAGAAGGTCGAAGGGGAAGAATGACCAATAGATTTTATGAGCTCCCTTTTTAAGAATGCTATAGTCGAGTATTCACCTTTGGAAAAGCATGCCTTTTCTCTCGTCCACGCCGTGAAGAAATTCTGACATTATATTCTCCAGAGCAAGGTGCACGCTATCATCCCAGACCAGGCTATTAAGTCTCTGCTCCTGCAGAGTGAATTGGGTGAATGAAAGGGGAAATGGATGGCCATCCTCCAAGAGTATGATTTGGAAATGCAATCCATGAAGATATTCTGAGGCCAGAGACTATGAAGAGCGATGGCAGAAGGAACTCCAGATATTGAATGCCAAACATATACAGTGGAGTCCATCACTCAAGATCTATGGTATACCGACCTAGTATACTTATTGTTGAATAACAGATTCCTAGAGGGGCTACCTCCAAACAAACATCATGCTCTATAGCTAAAAAGTGCACATTTCATGATAAAAAAGAACACTTTTTTGTAGGAACTATGAAGGGGTATACCTCCAGTGCATTGATAGAGATCAGGCTACAAGCATGATTGGAGAATTTCATGGGTAGTTTGGAATCAGGAATGGATCAAGTGATGCCACTGCTCAACAGATCCTCAAAGATAGATACTATTGACCTTGTATCTTTAAGGATGTTTATACTCATGTTAGGAGATGCCATACTTGTCAAACAACGACACATCATGAGTGAAACCTGGCCATGCCTTTACAACCGGTCTTTGAAGCTAGACCCTTCACCCAATAGACATTTGAATTTATCAAGGAAATCAACCCCAACTCTTCTACCAACCACCGATACATTCTGACTGCTACCGATTATTGCACCCAGTGGTCTGAAGCAATTCCTTTTAAAAACAACACGACAGATGTAGTTATTAAATTGCTGGAAGAAAACATAGTCACCTGATTTGGAATGCCATTTGCTATAGTGTGTGACAATGGTTCGACATTTTCTTTGGTGCAATTGCTCGAATGGACCTATAAAAGAAAGGTCACCCTGAAGTTCTCCAGCAACTACTACCCCCAAGGTAATGGTGTGGTTGAATCTACCAACAAAAGTCTACTTAAGGTGATCAAACATCTGTTAGAACAAAACCCCCAGGACTGGCACCAAAATCTTAGATTCACCCTCTGGGTGGATTGCATCTGAATAAAGGCAGCGCTGGGGACATCCCATTCCACCTGGTTTATGGCCAGAATCCAGTATTTCCCATCAACTTACAGATCCTGGTATTATAGCTTATGTGGGAATTTAGCAACCGGGACAACATTGTGGAGGTTTGGCTTTAGAACCTGGTAAGGATGGAGGAACAAAGAGATGCAACCCTCAAACATTTTTCACATCACCAAGCAGTAGTAAAATGATGGTTTGACTGATGAGCCCAATATAAGGCCTTTCAGATTTTAGACTTGGTCCTCTTGTGGGACAAGGCCTAGGAAAAGAAGGGAAAGCATACCAAGCTTCAACGGCTCTGGCTCAGACCATATCTGATAGTGGAGATCTATGGGGAAAAAACTTATCACCTCAACACTATGATAGGAGAAGCCCTCCCATTGCTTGTCAATGGATAGTTTCTCAAGCACTATTTTGAATGAGGTAGGTGGTGAGTTTGTCCAAAGTTGTACTATATGTAAAGTTCTTGCTTGTAAATATCTTCCCCGATGTTCCTTTGGAATACCTTATAAATAGTTTGCTGGTCATCCCCTAGGATCACCTTTCTTTTTTGTGTTTTCCTTTTTTTTTTGCTTTCTTTTGTTTATCAGGTTCCCAACCCATTGGCTTTTTCTTGTAGGCAGGTATGCTTCACATAACATCTAGTCTTTGGGATGGTACCTTATGCACTCCAGTGAATTTGGAATCTATTGTTAGCATGGTGGAATTTGTTTGCGCTCCAGAGTTATTTTGTAAGTATGGTAAAACTTTATGGGTAATCTTCATCAGATTCACATATTGATAGTTCAGACATCAGTTATTAGAAAATTTAAGAAGCAAGTAATCAGACACCTTGAGGGCAGATTGATTGCATTGGTTGTTGACCAAGTCTGAAAATCATTAAAATATCTTGAATCTGGAACCTTCTCTCCTATTCGACAATCTAAAAGTGGGTGGCAAGGTGAAAGAAGTACCGCCATTAAAATTAGCTAAGCTTAAGGTTCACGGTGAAAGAAGTACCACATTTCCATCCAAAAAAGAAAAAGAAAAGAAAAGAACTAAAGAATAGAGAATTTTGGTATCCATGAGAAACATGAAAGATATGTAAGTATACTGAGTGCCTTCTCTTTGCTTCTCCCGGAGGTAATTGGCTTGGTTTTCTTTCAAAGCACACACTTCACAACTGAAGAAAGACCGAAAGATTGAATTAGTGATGAGTCCAATTTTCTCAACGCCTCACGCTTTGCTAGCAGAATACTCCAGGTAAAGATTAATTCTAGTTTGCTAACCAGAGATTCTAAAGTTCTTGAATGTGCTATGGAATTTATCCTAGATAGTCACCATTTGTTATGCCCTGCATACCCGTCCCTACATTTTGTAGGCAAAATGTTGGGTCCCCCTTTTTCACTTTTGCTTTTTCCCTGGTTTCTTTTGTTTTCCTTGTCTCCCTTTGGGCTTTATTTCCATGAGGGTTGTTTTCTTTTGTTTCTTGTCTTCTTTTATCTCCAGTACTTGGTCCCAGAGTTGGTTTGTTCTTTTCAGTCAGTCAGATCCTAGATTCTGGGATTCTTCGTCATCGTGTCTTCTTTTGCGAGAAGATGTGGCTACATAGAATCCTTGGGCCTAGAGTCCAGAGGTTTGCTTGTTCTAGAGTTTGTGAAGAGAAAGCAACACATTTTTACCCTAAGGGTATAAATATAAGTTACTAGTCACTTTCACATTTACCGTGATCAAACACTCAGAGCAATTAGAGTGATTCAAAGGTGATTTAAACAACATTTTTCTCCTTGTGCTTAGTGATTGATTAATAGTGATTTGCAGTGCTTGTTCATGGTTACTCAAAGGTTAACTTGTTGTAGAGTGCCTCCCATACTTGTCTTTCTTGCATTCCCCATGTTTCCAGGTAGGCCTTCATCTCTCTTCTTTTTGTTTTATGGTTTTCTAGTTTTTGCTTCTGTCTCGCTTGTTTTTATTCTGTTTTCATTTTGTCACGTCTTTGCGTTGGCTTTTCTATCACCTCCTGTTGGTGGGATGGTTCTGCCAGAGGGTTGTTCACCCTCTGTGCAATTGTATTTTAGATGTAAATGCTTGATATTTTAGGATAGTGTAAATATCATTGTATATTCTATAAATTTTGTAGTCTTCCTGTTTATAGCTGTACATATGCCCATTTTTGGTCAGCCTATGAGTTGTGCTTCAGCCCTCACCATGCTTTGACCCTTTGCAGCTTTGTATATCAATGTATACCCCATGTATATCCTTCCATTTGTATTGAGCTCATCTTGCTCCATCGCATCCAAACCAAATTGTCGATCTTGTCAGAGAGGTATCCGCCACGGTTCAAACTCGGCACCTCACCTATTCGAACCATGGCGGCTTTCTCTCTCTTCTGTCATTTTGTCTTGATGATGAGATTAATTTCCCATGAACAAGCATTCAAATCCTATCCCATATGACATTTAGTTCCCCCGTGTTAGCCCACTTATCATCATTAATACCACTACGCCGCCTGTCGCATGGCCCGTGATGACCCATGTGAGCCAAATACGACTCACTACCGGTCATGTCAACAATGACTAGTTCTTTCAGACTCTAGGTGCTGAGGATCCCCTAGGTCTTCATTCCAATTTGTTACCTAAACCAATTCCTCAGAGCCCCGTGTGTTGACCAAAATCCGATCCTTGTTAACTTTAATATTTTAGGATTTTTGATGCATGCTAACATTTTTGGACAGGTGTGAAATGGTGGTGAATTCCCCAGAGTCCCTAGAAAATGTTATTTTTATCATATTATGTATTGATGGTTCTCCATTCCTACAAGTTGTAGATAGATTGATCAAAATGTCAGAAGTGATCGCTCCTCCTAATAGCCCGAAGCTGCTAACTACCTCCACTCGGTCAGCTACAAAAACTAAGGCTGAAAAGATGTTGGCCAAATTGCCACTGACCTCCAAGTACCTGAGGGAGGGTGTTCTCATAGGGTCCAAGGTGGACTCTAAGTTGCAAGAAATAATAGACATAGAGCCCGGACTATGGGCTGAAATGCAGGGCTTGGTCCAAGCCATATACCAACAGAGGACCACTGGAGATAATATGGAAAAACACATGGCTACCTCTGGGATTATTAAAGCTACAAGTTTTCCCTGCTTAGTGTAAGAACCAGAGTTGATACTCCAACTGGTGACTCTCTACAATGCCTCCACTCGGGTTATTTTTCTCACTGATCCTCGACCACTACACTATCTAGCGACTATCATCAATCTGGATGCTGCTACTTTTTCTTTAGGGCTGGGGATCCTTCAATTCAATGGAGCCATTGTGCTCTCCTGGTCCACGTCATTAAAAGAGTTCATAGAAGCTTCCCTTCTCTCCTAGAAATATCTCAACACCCACTGGCTGAAGTCCCCAAGAAGGGACTATAAAAAGATGAAGCTGGAGATTCCTCGCAAGGATTTTAAAGAGTGTATCTAGACAGGAATTATATTTCTATGCAGGCTCTTTGGAGAGCCCCATGCCTAGGACTTCTTGGCATAGATGTATTACTTTCTCTAATACATTACCACCCGCAGTCAGACCTTCAATTGGGCGGCTATCATCGCCAACCATGTGGACACACAGCTAAAGAGCGTCCTCCAGACCTCAAAGTTCCACATGACATCCTACATACTATGGGAACTGGCCTAATAGAGACCTTCTTTTTAGGGTTTACAGACAATGGACATTCTCAGGAATGGGCCCGACCAGTTGGTGCCATGGGAAAATTATCCCAAGGTCCAGTGGGAACTTAGCTTCCCAAATTTTTGTAAGGTAAATGATGCGTTCATTTATGAAAACATTTTAACACTTACTCAGGATTCTAGGTACCGATTGTCACAAGAGGCGATGAACCTAGTGAGTACTTATGGGAATTACTTCATTCAATTCCAAAAACATACATATATTTGGGTGTTCGGCTTCTCTAGGAAACCCTATCTTCTTCCTTAATATTGCGAGGATATAATTATTCTTTTAGAATTCTGCAGACAAATTCTGGAGCTGCATGCACTCTTCACATTGAAGAAGGTTACCAACATCCCATTCCCAATCTCTTGCGGGAACTATTCTTGCATCCTTGCCGGGGTGAAGGAGGTAGACAATGAACTAAAGAGTCTGGGACTAGTGGAATTCCACCATACTAGAATCAATTTTGATCCGCTGGGTAAAATAGAAACAACACTTCCTCGGGCATCCCCACCACATGTAGAAGATATTGAGGATTTTTGGGCAGATTTCTAGGATAGTTTTGATCTTCGGGCCCGCCAGCATTCACGGATGTCCAAAGGCTTGGTGAAATCCCTCGGCCTTCAGGGTTTCTCGAAGGGTTTTTTAGATGACGGGCCCCTGGAGGAACCATTGTATAAAGAATATGGATTAGATAAATTAGATCTCCCTCCAGTGGATTGGGGCACCCTAGATGATTTAACAATTGAGGGGGTATGCCACCCCATTATAGATAATAGTCATAAGTATTTTGAGTGGGTGTATCCAAGGAGCACTAGAAAAGAACTAATTGTTTAGAGGTCCACTTTGACCTCCAGAGCTGCTGGACCTAGCATGCACAAGGGGAAGGAGAAAGGAGATACCCTGGCCTAAGTGCCTCCCAAGGGTCTGCTCCCCATAATGGCACAAATACAAGAGAAAATGGAGGTGTTGAGGCTGATGATCTAGAAGATAAGTGCACAACTATCCCATGGCCTCCTCGGAACTCTAGTAGCATCTTCTCGCCTAGTGGGATCCCCATCATTGGCAACACTGATGAGCAGGCAAACATTCACCGATGCAGAGTCTATAAATATTATGGATGCCAGGGCCCCACTACAAAGAAAGAAGAAGCAGAAGGTGAACCCCACCCCAAGTGCAGCCGTGGGCCCGGTATGCCTAATGTTCCCCCAGTAGATGTCATTTCAGATTCCACCAAACTAAATGATATTTCAGATACCTCTCCCCGCATGATGACTTTGATGATATCTTTGGGATGGATGAGCTCATGAACTTGCATGGGGATATAGATCATGCACTGGAAGAAATCACCACCTAGGAAAAGGAAGAGATCCCTGCTGAAAAGGAAGTCCCAAAGAAAGAAGCTTCCACAGAGAAGGAAGACTGGGAAGAAGCATAAAATGATCCTGAGTGGGAGAAAACACTAGTCTAGGAGACCAAGAAAGAACCAAGGCAAACAATGGATGAGAAACTGACGACTAGGGAAACCAGACCCATGGGATCAACCCTATCCCCATTCATCATGCTCTAGACACCTTTGGTTACTCTGAGTGACCAATTGCCCCAAAGTAAATTCAATGAGGTGATCACAGTGGCCCAATTGTTGAACCTAGGCCAGATTCCTTAGCCACCTCCAGGAGATGTTCCGATGGAGGAGGATATCTTAGTGAAAGATGCTGAAGAAGAAGAACAACAACAACAAGATGAGGGGAAAATCCTTGAGGATATAAATGTTAATTTGCCTGATGCTAAGAGGGACAGGGAAATCCTCAAAGATACAAGTGATGTTGATACCGGCAGAGAAGAAATCCTGGACATCATGAAAGAGGATGCCAATAGGGTGGAAAATAATGAGGCCTCCAGAGAGCAAGAAAAGGAGTAGGAATAGGAAAAGGAGAAAGAGCCTGATGACACTGCAGATACTGGGAATGCACCTTCAGACTCTGAAGGGAGTCCCAATACCCAAGCCTTGACAGCAAAGCCACCCCAAACACCATAATGACTGGTGGAATCCAGAAAGAGGAAGGCCTCGATGGTTGTAATAGGTGTTCCACTCTCCCTGACCAAAATGATGGCCTAAAATATAGAGGCCAAGAAGCCTAAGAAGGCCCAGACAATACGTACCCTCTGGAATGGTCTAGAAGGAAGTACAGTTGCAACAATCACAACACCTCCCCTAGATATAGATGTAGTGGTGGTAAGGGCCGAGGATTATACAATTATAGAAGTGCCTCATGGGAGGAGAGATAAGTAGGGATAATTGGACCTGCTATGAGAGGCAACCCAAGCAATAGAGGCTAGGTATAATAAAGAGGCCTAGAAGTTGAAGGAGGAAAGGGAAAACAATGAAAATATCCCTGGTATTCTTTCAGAACTTACACAACCTCTAGATGAGATCCACCTGGAAGCTTCTACCTCTGCATTACCGCTTGCAAAGGGTGATGTGGATACTCTAAGGGCCATGAAGAAGAAGGCCTAAGCTGTGGATGGGTGGATCACTGAGTAGATAGTCTTCGTAAGGCAATTTTTAGTTGTATCACTCCTAGATCTTTACCAGATCAACAATCTCCTAAATCAGGTGAACATCTCCACTACGTTATGGGAGGGAGACTTACAAAAATATGAAGGATGGAAAGTTGAGTTGGATGAAGTCTTTAACACTAGGGAAGAAGCCATCACAAAGGTGGGAATTTTGGGGGAAGAATCATATGAGTCCCTCTGGGCCCAGTACTCCAAACTTGGCCTCAAGATCAAGGTATGCAATCAACTATTTAAGGCCCTAAGAGAGAAATTAACTATGGTCCGGTATCCTTTGGGCATATTTAAAGAATTCATGGTAAGGGTATCTCAAGTCGACCCCTTCACCACCGGAACATGCGCCCCAGAGGATTATGTCCTCAGTAAGTATGATGAGCTAATGGAGTCCCTATATCAGTCTGTAAAGGACTTCGATAGAGGAAGGTTATCAAGATTATCTAAGATGATGATTCAGGCACATGATGTTGTAAAAATAGTAGATGAATTCTAGAATGGGGCCAGGGAAGTTGAGGAGAAGGATGAGGCCATTCGCGACCGGTGGAACAAAATTAAGGACATAGATGAGGATGGCATCAACCAAGTTTTGGAGGCATTTAAGAATAGTAAAGGGAAATAAGGTTCTACAAATTCCAGAGATTTTCACCAACAGGGTACATTTTGAACATTCTTTATTCTTTGAGTGCAAGCTCCTAGATCCTAGAGTCCCAGATCCAACAATTTTGTATTGTTTTGATGACCCATGTCTAGGTTCCCTAGAACCAACTGGTCATTATCAAGCAGTTAATAAGGGTGTCAAAAAGTAGGTGACCCCAGCAAGGCACATCAACCTGATAGATGGTTATGATAGGTGGTCTTCCCAAGGTGCCACTCCAGCATTAAACACCTGGCGTATCGGAGATAGTGAGCCTCTTTTACATTGATGAGGCATGTAGCCTTGAACCCCGGGGGATCGAATTTCTTCTATTCTTCCTTTGGCTCTCTTCTCAAGGATGATTCTTCCATACCTCTTTTCTTTTCTTCTTCTACTAATCTGTCAAACCTCTTCTTTTTTCAAGGTTGTTGTAACATGGTGCAGGTAGTAACGACCACCAAAAATTGTATTTTATTGTTGAGTGTAAAGTTAGATTAGGTTAACTTTAGGGCAACCTTTCTATATAAATAAAAAGTCTGACCTCATTTCAAGGGTCAGCAAAATTGATGATTTTGCAGTCCATAGCAATAGAATTTTCATTTCCTGTAGTTGCAGAGCTCAATGCTCATTAGTTCTTAGTAGTTCTTGGTAGATAGATGCTCCCTTGGAGTTGTTGATGTACATACCAGTGATGCTGGAAAACCATTAATGAATAAGGAAGGATTCTCACAATATTGTTGTCGGTGTTATGATCTTTGAGTTAATACTCTTTTGTGTTGTATGTTTCTGATGTCCCTTTCTCTAATGTTTTAAGTAGATTTACGACCTCTTTTCCCCTCTCTATTGAATATGTATGAACTGATGGTTCTGTATGCATTCAATATTTAGTGTAGTTCATTAGAGCATGGTTGATGTTTTAAATGTATTTGCATAACTATAATTAGAATGAATATTCTCTAACCCTGGCATATATTTTGAAGTTTCTTTGATAATCCAAATGATTGCAAGAAACCTCGACCTAACAAAATCCCCAGAGAAGACGAGCCAAGAAAACCATCTATCCCCCTGAACAAAATAGTCACACTCCCAACTTATCTCCCGCACTGTCAAGACCTGACTCTCAGGTGCTTGAAGGCATGGAGAATTTATTCCCCAGACAACCTTTATAGGCAAAGTTGGCCGGTACCTCGGTACCTGGTGAAAACTTACCTCTGTTGGCAGACCGGTCACAAAGTCTTGTCAATAGTACATTTCACCATAGTATGATCTGGTTCTTGTAGGACCACATAGATCTGTATGCACCATATCCAACTTCCTTTTTTCTGAATAAGCTTTGCTTTTAAAAGTTCTTCTAGTTTTCTTCCCCATAACACACTCTCTACACATAGTGTTAGATGGATTTACAATTTTAGGTAGACCTCTTAATTCTTTTTGATGACATGTAACTGATTGAATGTTTGAAGATGTTAAGTTGATCACCAAAATGTAGAAGGATAATGCAAGAAATTAAATCAATTAATGGATTGTATTATCATTGATATTAACTTGATATAATCTAATCAGTTATAATCAAAGTGTCAAAGACTTCAGAGAATCAGAGAGAAAAATATTATGCTTTCAGTAATGCATAAAAGACAAGCATTCACTATGTGACTTCAAACACCGATGGCTAGTGGAACCCGACAGACAAAGATCGCTAAAAGTTAAGCCACAGTGATGCTCAAGCAAGAAAACCAATGAGCATTACTGATGAGAAGAATCACAAGCATACCTGACTGCCAGAATCATAGTGTTGTTGGAAAGTGACAATGCAAGCAATGGTTATTTTGTCATTGCTATCAAACCTTAAGTGGTGAGACTATTGTTATCTGTTTAAGTACCATATCTATTGTTGATGAAGAATATTTAACAAGAAGACCAAGTGAATGGTTGAGTTAAGGAAAATAAAAGGGTACTTGATCAGTTGGCACTCTGGTAGAGTAATTAGTTGTTTATCTTTCAAAGATAGTTTTTTTGGCTGTTCTGTGCCGAGCAAGTTTGGCTTGTGCCAAGCAAAGTTGTTCGTGACGAGAAAAGTTGTTCAATGTCAAGCACAATTGAAATTGTTGAGTGGAAATAGTGATGTTGGCCAACTTACAATAATTGGATTAATGATGAGATTTGAGATCTCTGGCTGACTTAGTTAATTTTATTGGGATATGTAATGTTAATTAAAGATTGATTCACACCATTTAATGTATGGGTAGCCGTAATTAATGCATGGTTTCAAGATTTAATTAGAGACTACTTTGGAGAAGTAAATGTAATGCAAAGATGGAATGATCCATTGGATCTGACCTAACCTAAGATCTATGATCTTGTTTAAGTGGAAAAAGATTTATCTGACCTAAACAGAGGTATATGATAATCTCAAGGGGTTATTCATTGAGAGTGAAAGAGAGGATGTGTATGCAAAAGGTTTGCATAGTTGATTTACTATTTGGAATGATCTATTAGAAAAGGCTGAATACAAAAGCAGAGAGATGCATGTGTGATTGCTTGATGGATTTCCAAGCAGATCAGAATATTGAAATGACAATGCAGGCTATCTAGTAAGTTAACATAAGAGCTGTAATTAGATCTGAATTGCAAAGTAAGTTGTATGTATCAGATCACAACTGCTGATTACTTTCTAACCATTGTATCAGTTAAAATCATTTAACAAGGTTGACCTAACAGTCATTTGTATAAATCCTCTAACAAGGTGACATTCAAGTGGAATGTTCTAAGTCCTCTAACAAGGCCACTCCTGACAGGGTGATTAAATCCTTTAACTAGGTCACA
>MU219084.1:153964-177716 GCA_018584345.1 Thuja plicata
AGATCTCTGGCCGACTTAGTTAATTTTATTAGGATATGTAATGTTAATTAAAGATTGATCCACGTCATTTAATGTATGGGTAACCGTAATTAATGCATGGTTTCAAGATTTAATTAGAGACTACTTTTGAGAAGTAAATGTAATGCAAAGATGGAATGATCTATTGGATCTGACCTAACCTAAGATCTACGATCTTGTTTAAGCAGCAAAATATTTATCTGACCTAAACAGAGAGGTATATGATAATCTCAAGGGGTTATTCATCGAGAGTGAAAGAGTGAATGTGTATGCAAAAGGTTTGCATAGTTGATTTATTGTTTGGCATGATCTAGCAGAAAAGGTTGAATATAGAAGTAGAGAGATGCATGTGTGATTGCTTGACAAGTTTCCAAGAAGATCAGAAGGTTGAAATGATAATGCAAGCTATCCAGTAGGTTAACATCAGAGCTGTAATTGGATTTGAATTGCAAAGTAAGTTGTATGTATCAGATCACAACTGCTGATTACTTTCTAACCATTGTATTAGTTAAAATCATTTAACAAGGTTGACCTAACAATCATTTGTATAAATCCTCTAACAAGGTGACATTCAGGTGGAATGTTCTAAGTCCTCTAACAAGGCCACTCCTGACAGGGTGATTAAATCCTTTAACTAGGTCACACCTAGTAGTGTGTTATTGTAACCTTTAACAGGGTTGGCTCCTCACAGAGCTCACTTCAGAAGAGTGAAAACTTGGTAGCATGTTACTGGTGGTTTTTCCCATATTGGGTTTCCACATTAAATACTTGTGTCAACTTGTATGAATTCTTATGGTTTGTTTTATTGTTATATTTCTACAAGATAATTTCAATTGACAATAAACTACATGATTAAGTTGTTGACATATGATACTGCTGCCGAGTAGATCTAACATATATAAAGTTTTTATTTGCTACATCTAGACCTGAGGATAACTTATTCACCCCTCCCCTCTTAGTTATTCTAAATTCATTCTAACAAGTGTAACCCGACAGATAGACAACCTTGATGGACAGACAACCCCGACAGAGAAGCCCAAGGAGAACTGGAGTGTTGACCGAAGCCAACAAGATTTAAACCATCGAAGTTAACTGAAGTTAAAAAATGACAAAATATCTAGCTGATAGAGTTAAATATAGACTTAACTGGTAGTTATCATTGTTTTCATCAACAAGATAAAGCTATAGATAAGTAAAGGATTTAAATCTATTTTGTCCAGTTGGCAAGAAGATCTTTGCTAGATAAAACTAGAGTTTTTCTTTAAATCTGATTGGTGAGAATTGTGGATCATGCCAAGATCAAGAAAATCAAGAACCTAGAAATGGTGATATCATGTCTATAAAGAGACAACTTAATTCATTACGAATTAAGGGGAGTGAATGAAAAGAGGACGCTGGAGAGAAACTAATGAAGAACAACTTCATATAGTCCTGATCAATCAAGCTGAGGAAAGAGCTAAATATTTCTGCAGATACTGAGCAACAAAGCATAGCATCACAAAGCAGAACAAAAGTGGAGCAAAGGTATTAAAAAGATCAGAATGGTTTTATATTGATCAGAATGGTTTTATGAGCTTACAATAGATCAGAAAATCTACAAGTATAAGTTGTATATGTGAACAAATCATACTGTTTCAATTTAACTATTGATTCATAAAGTCTCTTAATTGAACAAGATTTAAAAATCCTTTCTATATTGAGATACATCCTAAGGAGTATCAAAAATTTTGATCACGAAGATAGCATGAGATGCCAGATACCATTTAAAAAACTAGAACTGTTTGGACAAGGAAGGTAGCATAGAGATGTCTGATATCAAGTTACAAGCTAATCTTTTAAATCCTCTAACAAGGTCACACCTAATAGTGTGTTTGTAACCTTTAACAGGGTTGGCTCTTCACCGAGCTCACTTTAGAAGAGTGAAAATTTTGGGTTACCGGTTCCAAGTGGTTTTTCCCTTATCAGGGTTTCCACGTTAAAAATCCATGTGTCAATGTGTTTATGAGTCATTACTTTAGTGTTTTGAATTACACATAGCTAATCTGCACTAATCGGTATACTCTTAGTAATTTACTATTTTTTGGTAAATTGAAAGACTGCTATTCGGTAAACATACAGAATAAGGTTTAACAAAGCATTCTGAGTAGTAGTAGTTTGATAAGTATATTTGAAGGCATTCATCTTATAGGACTGAGGATAACTAGAGGCTTAATATTGTGGTACTAAGTTTTTGGGTTGATTAATTGGAATAATTTCGAGGCCACTAATTCACCTCCCCTCTCAGTTATTACTAACAATTGGTATCAATGCTTGTGTGCTTAGAAAAGGAGTTTAACAACTCAAGAAAAAGATCACAAGATGAACATATGAGATGTGCCCAAGTTGAATAAAGACAACTTTGCATCATGGAAAAGAAGAATAAGACTCCACTTATCAGGTATTGGAAATGATATTTTTCAATACTTAGATATTGAATATGTGTTGCCTACATGACCTAACACTCTTGAGAAATTAAGAGAAAAACATGAGCATAATTCCACGATGATAGAACTTGCCTCATCACTCTCTGAAGCTGAGTTTGAAGATGTCAAAACCTGCACCTCTACAAAGAAAATGTCGGATAAGTTGAAGTTGGTACATGGAGGAGATGCTAATGTACTAAGAGCCAAGGTAGAAAGCTTAAGAGGGAGGTTTGATGACCTAAGGATGAAAGAAGGAGAAAATATCACTCAGTATAGCTACAAAATCAAAGAGGTAGTCAATGCTATCTGAGGAGTTGGAGGTACACTTGAAGAGGAGACAGTGGTAAGTAAAATATTAAGAACCTTACTGTCTGTGTATGCTATTATTCAAGAAATGAGAGAAGTTGCAAATAATACAGTTACTCTAGATAGTTTGATTGGTAGACTGATTTCATTTGAGATGAATAACTTTGATACTACTATCTTACCATCTATAGAATCTGCATTCAAATCTTCTTTGAGAATAAGTAATTCAAGTCATAGACATGCTATTATAAATAATAGTGAAAGTGATAATGTGGATCAAGGACTTGATGAGATTGAAGCACTAATGGAAAGAAGATTGTAGAGAGGCAAAGGTAAATTACCACTTATATGTTTCAATTGTAAAGAGGTTGGACACTTTTCTGCAAGATGTCCAAACAAAATAAAATATGAAAAAAGTAATGACAGATCATATGATAAAAAGTTTGATAGAGGTGATAACATAGATTACCAAAGCAACTGACAATCTGACAAGAGAGATACCCGAGACTACAAGGACAAATGGAAGAAATCTTGTTACCTAGCTGATGAAACTGACATTGATATGGTATTTGTAGCCATGAAGGATGATTCAGATGAAGAAGGAGAAAGGTATGTAGAAACTGCACTCATATCTAAAGTTAGTAAGAATGATGTCTGGATCATAAATAGTGGCTGCACTCACCATATGACCGGTGATAAACAAAAGTTTGAGACTTTTGAATACTATAATGGTGGTTCAATAAGAATGGGTAATGACACACCTTGTTCAGTTGAAGCTAAACAATTCAGGTCATAGAGTAGTATTTGAAAATAAGAAGGCAAAGATCTTCAATGAATAAAGAAGGTTGATCGGAACTGGTGAATAGAAAAAAGGTAACCTTTTCTATCTTGATGACATTAACACCACTTGTTTAATGGCTAGAAACAAAGACATGGTTGTGGCACAAAATATTGTGTCATGTGAATTTAGACAATATGATAAATATAAGCAACAAAAGGAATGTTAGAGGCTTATCGAGCATGATTAAGCCCGAGCATATCATGTGGAAGAATTATAAAAAAGGTAAGATGACAAAGTCTAGTTTCAAGAGTAAAACCCCTACATCTAATGCAATTCTAGAATTAGTCCATATTGATCTATGTGGACCCATGAGGACAAAGAGTTACTATGGAGATAAGTATTTTATTCTCTTTGTTGATGATTATTCTAGAATGATGATAGTTATGTTTTTAAAAGATAAATCAGAAGCATTCAAGATGTTTAAATGGTATAAGGCTATGGTAGAAAAACAAAGTGAAAATAAATTGAAATGCTTAAGGTTAGATAGAGGAGGGGAATTTACTTTAGATGAATTCACTAACTATTGCAATGAGCATGAAATTAAAAGATGGGTTTCTGCACTAAGAACACCACAACAAAATGGAATTGCTGAGAGGAGAAACAAATCAATTGTTGACTGTGCAAGAACATTGATGATTGAGAAAAGAATCACTCAAACTTTATAAAGGGAAGCTATCAGTACTATTGTATACACATTAAACATAGTACAATTGAAGAAGGACACAAAGAAGACACCCTATGAGCTTTGGTATGGTCATACACCCAATGTAAGTTACTTCAGAATCTTTGGTAGTCAATGTTATATTTTGAAGGATGATAGAAATAGAAAAATTGACTCCAAAAGTGAAGAAGGTATCTTCCTAGGGTATTCAATCAAAAGAAAGGCTTATAAATGTCTTAATGAATCATCTAACAAAATCATTGAAAGTGCAAATGTGAAAATAGATGAATTTGTAGAAAAGAATGATAAGGAAAGTAGAAGAGAACTAAAGGACTACAACAGGTTTGTTTATACAAAACCTGACACTCTACTTGAGCAATAGTGTATTGCTCCCAAGAAATAGAACATTGCACCTGAGCATCAGGTTGCAATTACCAAAAATTAGTAAAATCCTCAAGATGATGTTCCAAGCGATGGAGATCAGAATGAAGGTTAAGAAGCTGATTAGAATGATGAACACAGAGCTGAACCAAAACTTTCCAAGTATGTCAGAAGAAATCATCCACAAAATCAAATCATATAAGATAAGAAGGTTGGAATGAGAACAAGAAGTAAGTAACTAAACACCATATGTTTACTTTGTGATTTTGAGCCTAAATCTATTAATACTGCACTTTAAAATGAGGAATGGGTCAGTGATATGAATCAAGAAATAAAACAAAATGAGAAGAATAGTACATGGACACCAGTAATGGATATTCAAAAATAAGCTGAATGAGAATGGAGAAGTCACTAGAAACAAAGAAAGATTAGTATGCAAGACATATGCACAAGAAGAAGGTATTGATTATGGTGAAACCTTTGCACCCGTTGCTAGAATAGAAGGAGTTAGAATATTACTTGCTTATGCTACATTTAAAGGATTCAAGGTATACCAGATGGTTGTCAAATTTGCATTCCTAAATGGAATACTTGAAGAAGAGGTATAGATTGAACAACCAGAAGGGTTTGTTGATCCAAACAAGAGAAACATGGTATGTAGACTACATAAAGCCTTGTATAGATTGAAACAAACACCTAGATCCTAGTATGAATGAATTCACTCCTATTTCATTAGCATTGAATTTTTAAGAACAAGTGAAAATAACAAACTATACTTAAAAGAAGATACCGATGGTAATATTTTGATTGCTGAAATTTTTGTTGATGATATCATTTTTGGGGGAAATAAAATGTTATGCAAATTCTTTTCTAATGAAATGAGAAAAGAATTTGAAATGTCTATGTTTGGGGAGATCAAATTATTTCTTGGTCTACAGATTCTTCAACAAGATGCAGGCATATATATCACTCAGTCCAAATACATCAAGGAAGTGCTGAAGATATTCAAGATGGAAGATTCCAAACTAGTTGGAACACCTATGGCTACCAAATGTAAGATGACAAAAGAAGACAAATCAAATAAGGTAAACCAAACCTTGTATAGATCAATTATTAGAAAAATAATGTGTGTTGTTCATACCAGACCAGATATAGCACATGCAATGGGAATAGTTGCAAGATTCTTTGATAATCCCAAAGAATCACATATGACTGCTATCAACAGAATTCTGAGATATTTGAAGAACACCGAGGACTATGAATTATGGTATAAAAGAGAAGGAAAATTTGAGCTACAAGTATATACAAATGCTGAATGGGCTGGAAACATTGATGACCAAAAGAGCACAACTAGAGGAGCATTCTTCATGGGTGACAGACTTGTCACATGGATCAACAAGAAGCAAGGATGCATCTCTTAGTCTACTATAGAAGAAGAATATGTGGTTGCTGCTGCAAATTGCTCCAATATTGCATGGATCAAACACTTACTAGAAGGTATGAATATGAAGATTCTTGAACCATTAATTATCTACTATGATAATACCAGTGCAATTAACATTTCTAAGAATCCAATCATGCATGCTAAGACTAAGCATATTGCTACCAAGTATCACTATTTGAGAGAAAAAGTGCAAGCAAAGGAGGTGATACTGGAATATGTTCAATCAAAGGAACAATTAGTTGATATATTCACCAAGCCATTACCAAAAGATACATTTAAGTACCTGAGACAGAGACTAGGGGTACAACCCTTGTCTATCGGTCAGTAAGTTGACTAGGAGGCTGCATTAGCCTAAACATAATCTAAAGATCATTCATGTTGATGCAAGCATAGAGATGGACAATAACAGATACATTTGTACATAGAAAGGTACAAATCTACACTGAACACTAGATTCAATGTATTACTGATGGATAGGGAAATTCAAGGAATATATTATAAAAAGAATGGAAGATGATATAGAAGAAATTTGTTTGGAATTATTGTCAAAGAGAGAGATTATCTCATTATCATAAGGGAGAAAGGTTCATTATCATAAAGGAGAGATTATCTCATTATAAGGAAGAGATTATATCATTATCCAAAGGGAGAGATTGATTACATATGAATCATCCATCAAAGCGAGAGCAGTAACAGAAGGAATAGATTGCACAAAAAGGAAGAGACGACTCAATGCTGTCAAAGGAGAAAGAGATTATCAAGAAGAGGAAAAATTAAGGTAGAACACATATCATAAAAGAAAAATAAGTTGCTACATCTATCCAGTGAAGGGATTGAAGATTGAAGAGAACCACTCTGCAAGAAACAAATCTAAGCTATTTTGAGCTTAGCGAGAGCCAGACATTTGTAATAGTTACAATAGGAAAGATTGATGAAATTGTTATATTTCATATTGTATTAGTGATAATATCGTGTGATAATATAGTGTGTTGATATCAATGCCAAAGGGAGGGATTGATGACATGTAACTGATTGAATGTTTGAAGATGTTAAGTTGATCACTAAAATGCAAAAGGATAATGCATGACATTAAATCATTTAATGGATTATATTGTCATTGATGTCAACTTGATATAATCTAATCAATTATAATCAAAGTGTCAAAGACTTTAGAGAATCAAAGAGAAAAAGATTATGCTTTCAGTAATTCATAAAAGACAAGCATTCACTATGTGACTTCAAACACCAACGTCTAGTGGAACTTGATGGACAGAGATCACCAAAATTTAAGTCACAGTGATGCCCAAGAAAGAAAATTGACAAGCATTACCAACGAGCAGAATCACAAGCATACCTGACAACCAAAATCATAGTGTAACCTGACGGACAAACAACCCTGACAGACAGACAACCCTGACAGACAAACAACCCTGATGGAGAAGCCCGAGGAGAATTGGAGTGTTGATCAAAGCCAACAAGAGTTAAAACACCAAAGTTAACTGAAGTTCAGAAATGAAAAAATATCTAGCTGGCAGAGCTAAATATAGACTTAACTGGTAGTTATCATTGTTTTCATCGACAAGATAAAGATAGAGATAAGTAAAGGATTTAAAGATATTTTGTCTAGTTGGCAAGAAGATCTCTGCAAGATAAAACATGAGTTTTTCTTTAAATATAATTGTCAAGAATTGTGGATGACACCAAGATCAAGAAAATAAAGAACCTAGAAACAGTGATATCATGTCTATAAAGAGACAACTTAATTCATTACGAATTAAGGGGAGTGAATGAAAAAGAGGATGTTGGAGACAAACTGATGAAGAACAACTTCATACAGTCCTGATCAATCAAGTTGAGGAAAGAGCTAAATATTTCTGTAGACACCGAGCAATAGAGCATAACATCACTGAGCATAACAAAAGTGGAGCAAAGGTATTAAAAAGATATATTGATCAAATTGGTTTTATGAGCTTATAATAGATCTGAAAATCTACAAGTATAAGTTGTATATGTGAATAGATCATACTATTTCAATTTAACCATTGATTCAAAAAGTATCTTAACTGAGAACAATTTAAAGATCCTTTCTATATTGAGATACATCCTAAGGAGTATCAAAAAGTATGATCACGAAGATAACATGAGATGCCATATACCATTTGACAAACCAAAAGTGTTTGGAGAAGGAAGGTAGCATATAGATGCCTGATATCAAGTGACAAACTAATCTTTTAAATCCTCTAACAAGGTCACACCTAACATTGTGTTTGTAACCTTTAACATGGTTGGCTCTTCACCGAGCTCACTTTAGAAAAGTGAAAATTTTGGGTTACCGGTCCCAAGTGTTTTTTTTACCTTAATAGGGTTTCCACATTAAAATCCATGTGTCAATGTGTTTATTAGTCATTACTTTAGTGTTTTACATTACACATAGCTAATCTGGATTGATCAGTATACTCTAAGTAATTTACTATTTTTTGGTAAATTGAAAGACTGCTATTCGGTAAACATACATAATAAGGTTTAACAGAGCATTCCGAGCAGTAGTAATTTGATAAGTATATTTGAAGGCATTCATCTTATAGGAATGAAGATAACTACATGATTAATATTGTGGTACTAAGTTTTTGGGTTGATTAATTGAAATATTTTTGAGGCCATTGATTCACCCCCTTCTCAGTTATTACTAATACTTTTGTCATACTCATCTTTACAATATTATCAAAGTTAACATGACAGAATCACCTATGCCATAACCAACTGTCATCAACCTTCACAATAAAATAAGAAGCTTCATATATGTTCAATTCAAATACATTACCTCTAGATTTAGTACCGGATGCTATCAAGTCTCCTGATTTTGTTCTGATAGAGCATTTTCAATCAATGAATTTTAATTGATAACCCTTGTCCACTAACTATCCAACACTCAACAGATTATGCTTAAGTCCATCAACAAGTAATACATTTTTAGTATTAGTCTTCCCATCTAGAGAAATAGATCCTATTCCAATGATAAGCTTATGAGTATTGTCACCAAATCTGACAACACCACCATCGTGTCTTTTCAAACTCATGAAATTATTTTTATTTCCTGTCATATGATGTGAACAACCACTATCTATAACCCATTCATATTTATTTTCAACACTGGATCCTAAGGATTTTTCCTCATGCATAGGTTCATCATCCTTAATGGAAATAAATCTAATTTCATCATAATCATCATCATCATCAGATACACCTTCACCAACATAATAAAATTCCTTGTCTTTTGAATACTTAGACTTGAAAAAATTAGGTTTGTGCTTCAAAAATCTTGTAGGACATCTAGATGCAAAATGACCAATCTTGTTACATGAAAAAAATTTCAAAGGTAATTTTCCTTCAAATTTTCCCTTACCTCTCTTTTCTCTTCTAGCAATCAGTGCCACAACTTCATCTAGCTTTCTTTCTTCTTCTTATATCTATTCCCATTCATTGACATAGGCTCCAAGTTCTTCCATTAGGTCACTACTGCTGGTGCTTGCATTTTTAGATAAGGTCTTTTTGTTCTTGTGCACGATTGCCTTGAATGTTGACTCAACCTTACGTAAAGAATCTCCCAATTCTGTGGCCTCAAAAGTAGTTAGCTTTTTGATCAACATCTCTCTCATAAAGTTTGGTGTCAAAGGTATAGTCTCCTCTATAGCCTGTACTTTGGTTTTATAGATAGGTGTCAAAGATCTGAGTATCTTTGCAATCACTTATTCCTCACTATAAGTACCTCTAGAGTTTCTAATACCAGTAACCACTTCAGTAATTCTCTGTCCATATGCCCTAATGTTCTCATCTTCTCTCATCTTCAGTGATTCCATCTTTGTCTTCTAGTTTTGTAGCTTTTCCTACTTTATAAACTTATCTCCTTTATATAGTGCTTCCAATCTTGTCCAAATCTCATGTGTAAAATCCAAGTCTTTTACTTCAGTGGATTCTCCTTCTAAAAGTGCACTGATCAAAGATTCCCTTGCAGCCATATTACATGAAAATAACTTCTTTTTATCTTTAGTAGCCTTCTCTAATTCATCTTTAGTCGCTATATTTTCATTCTTCTTTGTGATCATCCAGTAATCAATTCCCAAAAATAGCAAATGTGCTCTCATCTTTTTTTTCCAACTATCAAAGTTTTCAGGATCAAACTTCAAAATATCCTTCCTGTAGTAAGACATCTTCAGGATCACCTCAAGTTGTTAAAATTTCTCTCTAAGGACCACAATATTTGATACCAATTGTTAGGAATAATAGTCCACAATACAACTGAGAGGGGGGGGTGGGTGAATTAGTTGTAATATAGGTTATTAAACTTTATAAACCAGATCTGCAATGTAAATGATAACATAGTAAATTCCAACACAATAACACAATATTTGTTGTCAAGAAAACCCTGTTAAAGGTAAAACCCTAGTTGGAATTAGCACCCACAAATGATGTACTGAGAGTATAGTATCCCTGTTAAAATATTTTAGCTCTGTTAGGATCTTCTTACAACATTATAGTACATAGTCCCTATTAGGAGACAAACCTTGTTAGGAGTCAAGAGAAAGACATAGTAGGCTCACTGCCCAAAGAAGGTAAAAACCACCCTCAAGGATTCACAATCTGAACAAGTGTATATAGAAAATATACAGTCCAGTGAACTATATGATAGAAACTATCTTTTCTTGGTCAGTTCCAATGAAGTACTCTTCTCATAAACTTTGCTCTACATTCAGGAGTCAAACAAGCCTCACAGCTTTCACTTCTTTTCTTTTTCAATCTCTGTCACATCTTTTCAACAGAAAAGATCACTCATATATACCCTCTTACAATAATTCATTAGGTTGGCCAATTAAGGTTTTACAATATACAAATAATTATATAACCCCTTTCTAAGATACACACGGTACCTATGACAAGTAAACATCAAATATAATCCATCACTTATACTTCCAAATCCGCAATCTATGCTCATAATCCATTTTACACAATACATGTCTGAAGTTAGCCACCAAATAGGTCTTCTCTAGAATACATGTGATAGATAAAATCACCAGTCATCAAACAACAATCAAACTCAACCCTTTATTCCAACATATGTCAACTATCCATCAGTAAGCTTGCTTCATCTGAACTATCTTCTGTAGAAAGATATACCTGAAACACAGAGACATGCTCTGTCAAGCATCACAATTACAATCTAGAAGCCAGTCTTCACCAAATCAACTACAACAACTAAAATATACAACATAAAGCCAAGCAACCTTAGGAATAAGGTCAACAGATATCTTTCTACATATATCCAACTTTTATCATTCTAAATCATCCATACAGTGTCTGTACACTTCTGTTAATTAAGTAACTAGTCTATCCTCTCCACAAAATATATGTTGACATCAGTGACAAAACATGAATATCAATAGTATGATCAGTACCAAAAACTGATATCATCTAACAACTTCTGCCTATCATTTTATATGGCCGGATGACATTGTGTTTTCTTATCAGCATGAAGCTGGTAGAGGCGGTGTCATTACTATTATGTCACCTTGATTTCAATATGCTATTATTGTACATGGTTCTAATCCCATGCAGTGAGGCACTTGGAATTTTTTTTCCTTCAATAATCATTCCTTTGGCATAGCTAATGCTTATGCTCCCAATGATGCTATGGAAAGATCTCAACTTTGGTGTTGGTTGGCAGATAATTTGCCTCTAACAACTTGGGTGATGTGTGGGGATTTTAATATGGTTGAGTTGGCCTCTGACAAGGAAGGAATTTTGCCTTTTTGATGGATGGTTGGAGAGTGGGAAGCTTGGTACTATATGCACAATAAATTGGGCCTTTTTGATCCCAATGTTAACCGCCATCGGTAGAGTGGGGTCTGGCACACTTGGTCTAATTTTAGCGTTGGTTCTGACCACATATTTAAGAGGCTTGATCATGCTATGATAAATGCACAATATGTTTTCTCTTTTTCTGAAGATTGGGAGCTACCTAGCATTTCTTTGCCAGATGTGACCTTTTTTGATCACTACCCCATCTTTTTTTCCATTACATGGCAATTTGCTGCTCGGCGGGCTGTTAGAACTCAATTTTTTCTCAACACGTCCATGCTAAATCATGCTTCCACTATTTTTCATATTCTTTGGGTCTAGAATTTAGAGCCTCAGCCCCACAACCACACTGGGTGGATCCTATGGTGGAATGATGCCATCACCCGTACTACCAGATTTCTCTGCATCTATAGCCGCCAGTTGGCCTTGTACAAAAAATGTGCTTATGAAGTTAACACCAAAGATCTTTGGTCTACTTTTTATTCTATAGCTTTGAATCCCTTTGATTCTGAGCTTCAGCTCAAGCTTTCTCAACTCCGCCATGAGAAGAAAATTGCTGACAACTATGTTTCTCGGGGAGCTCAAATAAAAGCTCACCTCCACTGGTTGGAGGTGGGTGATCAAGCTTCTAAAGAGTTTTTTTCACACTCTTAGAGCTTTTCATACCAACTTTGGGATAAAAAAGATCAAGCATGGTCATGAAAATATTTTAGATCTTCTTGATATTCTTCAAGCTTTTGTTTAACACTATGAAAAAGTATTTTCTTCACAGGGAAATTTGGTTTCTTGGGAAGAGGCTCTCAAAGTGTGTATTGTTGTTACTCCAAACCGCATGGCGATCGAGCAGTGTGCCTTCTGTGAGAAAATTCTCACCATCAGTGACCTAAAAGAGACTATCTTTTCTATGGATGATGACAAATCCCCTAGGTGTGATGGCTTCCCTTGTGAATTCTACAACCATTTGTGGGATGCTATAGGTCCCGACCTGCATAAATTTTATCTTGAATCCTACCACAATAAAAGTTTGGGAGCTATTATTAACAAAGGAAATATTAAATTCATACCTAAAACTAGTGATCCCAAGGATATATGTAACTAGAGGCCCATCACTTTGCTGAATGTTTCATACAAGATCATTGCTAAGGCTTTAGCTCTTAAAAATAGACATCTCCTTCCTTTGATTATTTGACCAGAGAAAACTGGTTTTATTATTCTTTCCATGTTGCAATCTATTGGTTTTGGTCCCAATTTTTTGTAGTCTATAGAAATTCTTTTTGGTGATGCCTCTGCATGCATATCTATTTATGGTACCCAGTCTGATGCCTTTGTGATTTTTAGGTCCATTCGCCAAGCTTTCCTATTGGCTCCTGCGCTGTATGTGCTTGCTACTAAAGGCTTTGGTTATCTTCTTGCCAACTCTCTTTCCTCTGGTTTGGTGCAAGGCATCTCTCTTCTGGATTTCCCTTCCCAGCTTGTCAATGGTCACTTTGCTGATGATTCCTTTCTTACTCTCCTTGAGGATGAGGAAAATGTCTCTAATGCATTACAATGCTTGGATACTTTTTGTATGGCCTCTGGGTCTTCTATTAAATGACATAAGACCCTCTACCACAAATAATATTTTCTCCCAGCCCCTGCTTGGCTAGTTCATTTTGATTGGAAGTGGGTTCAACATAGGGAATTTTTTCGCTTCCAGGGTATTCCATTTTCCTTTCAAGGCTCTCCAGTGGAATCATGGAATGCTGTGATTGCTAAAATTTAAAAGAATCTTCAACATTAGATCTCTAAACCCCTCTCTCTTTTAGGGAAATTCCAAATTTTCTCAAAGGTTTTGGCAGCCACTCATGTCTATTATTCTTCATGCTGGGCTCCTTCTAAATCCTCTTACCTTAAGCTAGAACACCTTCTCAGAGATTTCCTCTAGGATTCGGGAGTCGACCGTCATGGCTTCCATAAAGTTGCTTGGGATTAATGCTATCTTCCTAGAGAATTTGGTGGCCTTGGTCTTCTCTCAACTCAGAAGCAAGGGCTCACTCTTTGTGTGAAGTGGATTATTCATGCTCTCACAGGCGATGAATCTTTGAAAATCCTTGTTAGGCATTTACTTCTTTAGGACAACCTGTCCACAAGCCAACTTAGAATGAAATTGGTTTTCAAACTCTTCTTATTATGCGGGATCCTGTGCATATTCATGGCACCTTTATTTTTAAGAGAATATGGAAGGCCTGTGAAGCAATCCAACCTTGAATTTGTTGGGATGGAGATGGTTTTTGTAATGGGTTTTCTTTGAATCAATATAACCTCTAGTGGTCTCCGTTGTTTTCCATCCAAGGTATCCCTCTAGATAAGACTCAAGGTGCTAGTGCTATGCATTTTTTCAAATGTGGCATCAGAACACCAAAGGACCTCTTCTCCAAGGTCTCTATGAGACTCCATTCTTGGGATGACATGCATGTCCAGTTTCGTCTGGCTCATCCAGATCGTTAGAATTTTGATCTATTGGTCTCTGCCATTCTAGATCATTTGTTACATAAGTTGGGTGTTCAGTCTGTTCGACCTTGGTGGAAAGACTAGAAATGGTAGTTTGCCACTCCCTTTAGCAACTACAAGTTGAAGATGGGTTATCCATGGTTATCTCCTCATCTTCCTATGGCGGACACTCTTAACTAGAGATTACATTTACACTCTTCTCCTCACCACTAGAGCTCTTGTTTTGAGATCATTTGGTTTTCTATTACTAAACCCAAAATGACTCTCTTTACTTGGTGTTTGCTATTCCAAGGACTTCCTCTGGGCCCTCATCTCAAACACCTGGGTGTTCCTGATCCTTGGTGTCCATTTTGTGGGAATCCAGAGTCTTTTTGGCACATTTTTTGGTTCTGTAGGAGAGCTCAATAGTATTGGAAATGGATTCATAATTTTTTTAAACCATTCTTGCCTGAGCCCTTCTCTTGGCATATGATTATCCTAGGAGACTCTCCAAGAATTACTTACAAGTTTACCTAGATTTGGCATACTTTCAAGATGGATATTTTGTTCACTTTATAGAAAGATAGGAATGCTATTCTTTTCACTCACAACTTTCTTGATATAAATGTTGCTTTGTATAATAAAGCTTGTATATGTAACAATGTTATGATGCAACTTCAAGTACAAGGTAATAAAGTGGCTCTGGAGGTGGCCCACCTTCAATAGCTACTTAATCATTGGGGTAATGCTCCATGTATGGTTTCTCATGTGCCCACTAACTTAGTTTCTAGTAATGACACTCCGTCTAGGGGTCGCTGTTGTGGCTGCATCTCTTCAACTCACCGCTCCCACACTCTGCGGTCATAGGCTCCCTGCTACCACTCTCCTAGGGGTGGTGATGATTTTTGGTGGCACCACTCGGTGTCTCCACCCCACAATGACTCTGGATGGTTCCTGACACCAGTTATGTCTGCCCCTCTCGGTGCTCCTACTGCTCGTGGTGGTTCTACTTGGCTGGAGGCCAGCTCCTCCAAGTGGTCCTTCCCACGCTTGGATTTGGCTATTTCTCTACCTCGGGTGGAGGAGAAAGAAAAAGAGAATGAAGATGTTGCTGATGGTTTCTCGGTTCCTGATCCACCTACCAATCCTAGGGATGCCTGGGGATCTAATGATAGAGATCCTCCTCCTTCAGCTGGCACTGCTCTGGTCGCTTGAAGGCTTTATAAGTTTTTTTTGGATGAATAGTTTCTAGTTTCTATTTTTGGCCTGGTACCATGTGAACTCTCTCAGGTTGATTTTATATCCCTCAACCCCTTTTTTGTGAATATGTAACTTTTATATTTCTTTAATAGGAAAACCACTATTCATCAAAAAATGAATTCTTTAATTAATTTAATTTTTTTTTTAAAGAAAGAAAAGTCTCCTAATGTTAGAAACATAAAGGAAAATGGAAAAAGATAAGGAAATAATCCAAGAGAATGTGCAAAGGAAGAGTTTTACCAAATGTACAGAGAGAGAGAGAGAGAGAGAGAGAGAGAGAGAGAGAGAGAGAGAGATTTTACTTCAATAGATCAACCACAAGTTCACCAAAATTCTACAAGAATCAAGACAAGAACTCAAGGATTTTGAAAGGGGAAAAAAGATGAAAATACCCCTTTTGAATAATATGAATATGGCACAAAGCCTAAATAATGAGAGAAATATTCTCAATACAATAATGAGAGCAAGATGAGAATGTGAGGAGAAGTGAGAAAAGAGAGAAGATTATTGAGCAAGTGTGTGTAGAGGCATCTCTTAAATAGAGATGAGTGGAGGAGTTTGCATGTAACTCCCATCTTCTATGAATGCCACATTCACATTGTGTGTGTGCCAAATGTGAGATTTCTCTTAAGGATGAATATCAAATTTCCTTATTAAAGGAATTACAAAAATGTGACATGTCCTCCTACTTGGACTAGAGGACAAATACAATATATGATACCTTAGTTTATCCTTTAATTACATATTTTCACCAAGGAAAGATTAAATTCTAACACCCCCTTTAATATTTACTTGGGGTATTTACATCAAGGGGTATCAAACCCAAATTTTTACAATGAAATTCAAATTTATGTCTAGAAAGAGGCTTTGTCAAAATATTTTCAACTTGATCTTCACCCTTGCAATAGATGAGGGAACCTTTCTTTTCTTTAATTTGCTCTCTAATGAAGTGGTGGTGGTGAGAAATGTTCTTTGACTTTTCATGGTAGAACAAATTCTTTTCCAAGGCTATTGCACTTGATTCTCACAATATAAAGGTGTAGGTTCTTGTTGAGGTAGACCAAAATCTTCAAGTATTCTTCTAAGCCATAAGGCTTCTTTAGAGGCATTGGTACAACTTTTGTATTAAGCTTCAGTAGAACACAGTGAAATAGATTGATCTTTTTTAACTTTTCCAAGATATAGCACCTGAACCAAGAAAGAAACAATAACCAAAAGTAGATTTCCCATCATTGGGGTCTCCACCTAAATCTGTATCAGTAAATCCTTTTAATGTAAAATCAGAATTTGCATAAAAAAATAATCCTACATCAAGAGTACCTTTAATATATCTTAATATTCTTTTAGCAATTTTGAAGTGTGTTTGTTGAGGCTTGGACATAAATCTTGAAACTAAACCAACACTAAAAGATATATCAGGTCTAGTGAGAGTTGGATAATTTAAACTTCCTACGAGTTGTCTATAAGGAGTAGCATCTATAAATAGAGATTCCATATTTATCATTAACTTAGTTCCTAATTCACATGGAATTGAAACATGATTAGCATCATTCATATGAAATCTATCAAGAAGATCTTTAGCATATTTACTTTGTGAAATAAAAATACCCTTAGGGGTTTGCCAAATTTGCATTCCTAAGAAATAATGTAGAAGTCCTAAATCAGTCATTTGAAATTTTTGGTTAAGTTGAGACTTAATATCATAAATTAAATGGTTAGAAATTGAAGTAAGAATAAAATCATCAACATAAAGAATGATGATAATAATGTCATTGTCACTATGCTTGATCTACAAGTTAGGATAATTTTTACTTCTAGAAAAACCTTGAGAAATAAAGAAAGCATTGCTTTTAGAGTACCATTCTATAGGAGATTATTTTAAACCATAAATAGATTTCTTAAGTTTACATACAAGATTTTCATTACCTTCTTTAATAAAACCAGGAGGTTGAGACATATAGATTTCTTCATGCAAATTACCATTTAAAAAAGCACTTTTAACATCAATTTGGTGAATAGGCCAATTCATTTTAGTAGCTAAAGCAAGAACAACTTTAATAGTAGGCATTTTTTCAACAGGAGCAAAGGTCTTATTATAATCTATTCCTTCAACTTGAGAGAAACCTCTTTCTACTAGTCTATCTTTAAACTTACTAATTTCATTATTTATATTCAACTTAGTTTTATATAACCATTTACATGAAACTAGATTTTTTCCATGAGGTAAAGTAACTAAATCCCAAGTGTTATTAGAAATTAAACTATCATATTCTTCTTGCATAGCATTTTTCCAATGGGGTTGATTTTTAGGTTGAGAAAAAGTTTGAGGATCTTTAGAATGCATAAGAGAAGACATCAAAGCATAATTACAATAATTAAGTTTCCTAGGTCTAAGACCACCCATTCTAGTAATATAATAATCACCTTCATTAAGTAAATATTTAAACCATTTATGATTTCTCTTATAAGTAACATAAATATCACTATGAGGAGTAAATTCATCATTTTCATCATCACTATGAGGAGTAAATACATCATTATTATCATGAACACAATTATCACTATCATGAGCAAACTTATCACTAGGAGGAGTAGAAATATTCTTACCATCATCATCATCATTTTTAATACTAGTAGGAATAGAAAGAGGTGCATTAGGAGTAGGGTTTAGAATGGGAGGTTGGTCCTCCATGAGATCAATAATACCCACTTTAAATTCATCATCTTTGACCTTGGAACAATCATGAACTTCATTTTCTTCAATAAAAACATCTCTTGCAATATGTACCTTGTTAGTAATAGGATCATAGACTCTATAACCTTTAGTAGATTCATCATACCCAACAAAAGTAAATGAAGAAGATTTAGAATCTAATTTTTTCCTTTTTTTTTTGGGTGTGTGAACATAAGAAATAGATCCAAAAATTTTCAAATGTCATAAATTGGGTTTCCTACCGGACCATGCTTCCTCAGGAGTTATATTTTGCAAAGATTTAGTAGGAGTTCTATTAAGAATATAAGTGGCACAAGCTATTGCTTCAACCCGAAACTTGTAATGCATATCTTTAGCATGTAACATACATCTAGCCATTTCCACAATAGTCCTATGCTTCCTTTTGGCCACACGATTTTGTTGTGGTGTGTAAGGAATGGTAAGATGATGTTTTATACCAAAAGATCTCAAGTAAGAATGAAAGGAATTAGTAACATATCCAGTATCATTATCTGTTTTAAGAATTTTAAGTTTAGAACCAAATTGCCTTTCCACAAACATATTAAACTTAGAAAATGTGTCAAGAACTTGATCTTTAGTATGCAATAATTAAATCCAAATTCTTCTAGTAAAATCATCCACAAAGGTAAGAGCATACTTTGAACCTTGTACGAAGATGTTCTCCATTGGACCCAAAAGATCACTATGAATAAGATGTAAGTTATGAGACACCCTCCATGAAGTACCATGAGGAAAGGGCTCCCTTTTCATTTTTCCACTCATGCACCCTGTGCATGTAATTTTAGATGGAACAATACGGGGTAATCCTTCAACCATGTCATATTTTTGCATCAAAGCAATATAATCAGAATTCAAATGGCCAAGCCTTTCATGCCATACATTGAAATCAATATTAACTTTCAAAGAGTAACTTGAAGAGGAAAACTCATAAAATTTAAACAAGTTATCATGATACATCTTAGCATTAGCAACAACATGATCAGTGTTAGGATAAATAATATAGCACATATCCTTATGAAATTCAACTTTGTAATCTTGACATAATTGAGAAACTGAAAGGAGATTAGATTTCAATTTTGTTATGCCCTACATACCCGTCCGTAGATTTTGTGGGAAAAATGTTGGGTACCCCTTTTCACTTTTTATTTTTCCTTGTTTCCTTTTTGTTTCCCCTCTATTCCCCTTTGGGCTTTGCTTCTGCGAGGGTCATTTTCTTTTGCTTTTGTCTTCTTTTCTCCAGGACCTGGTCCCAGAGTATGTTTGTCTTTTGAGTTGGCCAGTTCCCAAACTCTGGGATTCTCCACCATCATGTCTTCTTTTGTTGGAAGATGTGGTTGCATGGAATCCTTGGGCCCAAAGTCTGGAGGTTTTCCTTTTTCAAAGTTTGCAGAGGGAAAGTAACATGTTTTTAACCTAAGGGTATAAATGGGTTTTACCTATCATTTTCACATTTACCGCGATCAAAATACTCAGAGCTATTACCAGAGTGATTAAGGTGATCAAAAGTGATTTAGTGTGAATCACTTTCGGTAATTAACAACATTTAAATAATAATAAAAAGTGGTGCATTCGTGGTCATTCAAAGTGAACTAGTTACAGAGTGCCTCCCGTGCTCACTTTCCCGCATTCTCTGTATTTTTAGGTAGGCCTTTCTGGCTTTTTTCCTTCATGTTTCCTGGTTTGCTTCTATTTCATTTTGTTGGTTTTTGTTCCCATTCCATTTGTTTCTATTTATGGTTTTTCTCTTTGTCGCCTCCTATTGGTGGGATGGCTCTGTCAGAAGGTTATTCACCCTTTGTGCAGTTGTAAGTTAGTGTAAATGTCTGTATATACCCTTGTACATTCTATAATTTTTGTATATAGCTGTATGTAGCTTGTCCTTCAGTCAGCCTACGAGTTGTGCTTCAGCCCTAGTCGTGCTTTGCCCCTTTGTAAATGTGTATATTCCATGAATATCCTCCCCATTTTATGGCGATCTCATCGTGCCCTTTTCACATTTCAAACCAACTCATTGAGCTCACCCTCATGGCATCTTCCTGGATTGAACTCAACACCTCACCCATTTGGGCCATGAAAAATTTCTCTCTCCTTTGTCATGTCTGTTAGAATAGTCCCAAAGGATAACTGAGAGGGGGGGTTGTTAGGAATAAGGTGTCTCAACCTTGGATAATTCCTATTCTTATTATTTGTTTTGTAAAATGTATTTCTTGCAAATAATGTAATTAAGTGTGAAGTGTACATGTCTAGTTGGCATGTTGATGTGTCACCCCACTTGATGTGTCAGCATCTTGAATTGTGTGTAAGGAGATCATGGCTAAAATGGTTATGACGAATTCCTATGACACATAAGAGATATTTCTAGAAGATTCAATGATGGGTGAAGACATACAATGACATGTGGAAATTGATAAAGTTGAGTACTATACACTCTTCCACAATCGTGGGGTTCAGGGTTCCTATTTTATCAGAGAATGGTAAAACCCTGATATGGTTATCTTTGGAAGTTGCCCTAAAAAAGAAAGTGCATGATATAAGCATTTTTAGGGTTGCAAACAGATATAGGAAAAGAGTGTATTGTTGGTATTATCTGGTGCTACTGGATTTGTCTTTGTGTGTCGATTATCTCCTGAAAGAACTTGCATTGCAAGTGTGTTGTAACCATTGTGTTGAAGATAATACATTGTGCAGGTTTTGGAGTGCTGGGGTTTTTTAACGAAAGGTTTTCCCTAGGAAAAATCATTGTGTCATTCTTTGTTTTCTATATGCATGGTATATGGCTATAATATCTTTGTTAAAGTAGTTAACAAATTTGAAATTGTAAGGATTTAAAAGAATTTGCACAATGCTTTCCTTTAGAGATTAGTGTAGGAAGCTATTTCCGCACCTGAGTTTCCTTACAGGGGTGAATCAATTATCAATAACTTTAATAATTTTCTCTTATTAACTATAGAATACAATAAAGTAAATGCTCATTTAGATAACACAGTACACAACACATAATTTGATTACGGGGAAACCAAATGGTAAAAACCCCAGTGGGAATTAGTACCCACAATGAACTATACTTGTTTATAGTAATCCTTGTTAGAAGATCTTGCAACCTTGTTAGGAGTTGTTATTTACAAAGAAATAAGTATAGTGACATGGTTAAGGGTCTGACCCTGTTAGGAGTCCTTTATAAATAACCCTATTAGGGGTGTGGACTCACTATCCAAAAGCTCACTGTTTCAATGGTGAAGGCTACAACCTTCTGTAGAATAGATATACACTATATATAATGATGAACCATCGATTAGACTTGCTATCTTGATCAGTTCCAATGTATAGTAATCTTCAACTACTTATTCACATAGATCCTTGATGAATGAAACAACTCTGATATTCTGCTCTATACTTTTTCTGTCTCTGTTCTTATCATTCACACTTTTTACTTACAAAAAAACTACTATAAGTATCTTCTTTAAAGTAGAAGGTCATGATGAATCTTGGAAACACTCCAACAATAGCTTTGTCACCTTAACTAAGCACACAAACAATATTAATTCCACGCAAAACAAACTGAACAGATGCGATGCTTCACTAAGTTGGCTTCACCAAATCAGCTCAAACAACATGATCCTGATGTTACATGATAGGTGCATTTAACCAAACATAGTTAAATCATAACTAATAATAAATATACACACACATATCCTGAAGATAGGTGCAACTCAAGAAACATGTTAAATACGTCAGCTCTGAATAGATACTCTTCTAGAACTATAACTGCCAATAACAGAATTACACAACTTGATTGAAACATCATATTTGGACCTACGTGTATGAATATAGTAACCAAGGCATGTCTACAACATTTATCTAACTGCGCAAGGTTGGATAACACTGTTCTGATAAGTTCTTACAAAATGTTGCTGTACATTATATGTTTTCAGCAATGACAAACATACAATCAATCAACTGCACAGAAACAAATCTCCAACAATCTTTCCCTTTGACATTGATGGCAACATATGATTTTAAAGACATGCTCTATTCACGGTGTCCTCTTTCTTTTACAATATTCTCAATATCCTCATCAAAGATTTCTCTATGCTGTAGTTCCTCTGACTGTGTTTTGTTCCTTTAATATATACTCCCCCAGAGTATATGCTCCCCCTTAGTACATACTCCCTCTTTGACATCAATGGAAAAGGGTGCCATAAACCATTAGGCATAGGTACTACTCCAGAAGTAGAGTAGTCAACCATTTATCAGTCACAAAGGATAGATGTTCTTCCTGTATTCTCTAATCAGACTTAGGAGAGGGAATTACTCCCAAATTCTCTCTGAGACACTCAAAAGTATCTTTTGATAAAGGTTTTGTGAAAATATCTGCCAACTATTCTTTGGTGCTCACATAGTCCAATTTCACTTTTTTGTCTACAACCTTTTCTCTTAGAAAATGGTACCTGATCTCTATGTGTTTTGTCTTTGCATGCATCACAGGGTTCTTAGACATGTTAATAGTGCTAGTGTTATCATAATGAATAACAATAGGATAATCAACCTGAATACCAAAGTCTTTAACCATCTGCTTGATCCAAACCATGGTTGAACAATTCAGTGCTGCTGTAACATATTCAGCTTCTGCTATTGACTGAGAAATATAGTTCCGCTTCTTGCTTATCCAAGAAACTAGCCTATCTCCAAGAAATACTGCTCCTCCTGAAGTACTCTTTCTATCATCAGTACAACCTACCCAATCTACATCTATATACACATGAATTTGTACATTCTCTAATTTAGGATACCATAAACCATAGTCTATAGTTCCCTTTAGATATCTGAATATCCTCTTGATTGCCATTAGGTGATTCTACTTGGGTTCAGCTGCAAATCTTCCAACAATGCAAACTGCATTAGATATGTCAGGTCTAGATTGAGTTAGATAAATGAGTTTTCCAATCATAGATTTGTACAATGTCTTGTCAACTACTATGGAATCATCATCTTTTGAAAGCTTGCTTCCTGTTATCATAGGAGTGCATACTGGCTTACAGTCTTCCATCTTGAAGGTCTTCAATATTTCCTTCACATATTTTGACTGATTAATGAATATACCTTTATCTGTGTACTTTACATTTAGTCCCAAAAAGTATTTTATAGGACCAATCATGCTCATTTCAAATTCATTTTGCATTTCCTTTGTAAATGCTACACTAAGCTTGTCATTACCTCCAAAGATAATGTCATCAACAAATATGGCAACTAGTAGTAATCCATCAAGTGTCTCTCTTGTGAATAGGTTACAATCTGCTACACCTTTCTTGAATCCAATCTTGGT
>MU219084.1:177766-199885 GCA_018584345.1 Thuja plicata
CAAGCTCTTGGGGTCTATTTAAGACCATAGAGTGCTTTCTTCAATCTGCATACCATGTCTAGTTTATCTGAAAGATTAAATCCTTCAGGCTGTTCTATGTAGACTTCTTCCTTCAAGTCACCATTCAGAAAATCTGACTTTACATCCATTTGATAAACTTTAAAGTCTTTGAATGTTGCATAGGCCAAGAATAATTTAATGGCTTCCAGTCTACTCATAGGGGCAAATGTATCAGTGTAGTCTACTCCTCTCTGCACATATCATTTACATACCAATCTTGCTTTGTTTCTTACTACTGTACCTTCTTCATTCATCTTGTTTCTGAAGATCCACTTTTTTTCAATCACATTTTTGTCACTGGGTCTAGGAACCAATTCGCATGTCTCATTCTTAATTATCTGATCTAATTCTTCTGTCATTGCATTCTTCCAATCAGAATCATTACAAGCATCTTCAACACTTAAAGGTTCAATATGTGAAAGTCAACATACCTCTTCATTTATTGATAGAATTTTTGCTTTTGGTCAGGTCAAAACACTGCTAATCTGATCTCCAATGATATCATCTTTAGAGTGGTATCTAGATGTGAATTTAGGAACCTTAGGTGTTACTTCTTCTTTTGTAATCTGTGATTCTTCTCTGCTTGATTCAGGGTCATTGCATGAGACATCAATGCGATCAAACATTTCTTCAATAACAGTATCTTTGCTGCTAGGCCTGGGTTCATCTTCAATCATAGGTGCATAAATAATCATAAATATACACATGCATATCCTGAAGATAGGTGCAACTCAAGAAACATGTTAAATACGTTGGCTTTGAACAGATACTCTTCCAAAACTGTAACTGCCAACAATAGAATTACACAACTTGATTGAAACATCATATCTAGACCTGCGTATATGAATATAGTAACCAAGGCATGTCTACAACATGTATCTAATAGCACAAGGTTGGATAATACTATTTTGATAAGTTATTATAGAATGCTGCTGTATATTATATGTTGTCATCAATGACAAACATACAATCAATCAACTGCACAGAAACAAATCTCCAACAATGTCATCTTAATGGTGAGATTAATTTCCCCACGAATGAGCATTCAAAACCCATCCCATCTGGCACTCATTTCCCTCATGTCGCCATTAAGATCATTTACACCACTTGTCATGTGGCCACATGATGACCCATTTCATCCGAGTATGGCTCATTGCCGGTCATGTTGACAATGACTAGTTTCTCCGAACTCTGGGTACTGAGAAGTCCCTGGGTGTTCATCCCATTTGTGATGCCTAAAATAATATCCCAGAACTCTAGGCATTGGTCAAAATCCAATCCTTGTTAACTTTGATATTACGGGATTTTGATGCATATTAATACTTTTTGAATAGGTGCAAAATGGTGGTGAAATTCCCAGAGTCCCTAGAAATTTGTATTTTTATCATATTATGTATTGACAGTTCTCCGGTCTTGTAAGTTGCAGATAATCCGATCAACATGTCTAAAGTGACAACTCCTCTTGATAGTTCAAAGCTTCCAAGTACCTCCACTCGGGTGACCAAAAAAACTAGGGCTGAGAAGATGCTGGCCAAACTACCATTAACCTCCAAATACCTAAGGGAGGGTGCTCTTGTGGGGTCCAAGGTGGACTCCAAGCTGTAGTAAATAATAGATACAGAGCCCGGACTATGGGCTGAAATGTAGGGCTTGGTCCAAGCCATATACCAATAGAGGACTGTCAGAGATGATATGGAAAAGTACATGGCCACCTCTAGAATTATCAAGGCCACAAGTTTTCCCTGCTTGGTGCAAGCACCAGATCCGATACTTCAATTGGAAATTCTCTACGGTTATCCCACCCAGGTTGTTTTGCTCGCTGATCCCTGACCACTACACTACCCAATGCCCATCATCAATCTGGATGCGGCCACTTTTACTTCAGGGCTGGGGATCCCCCAATTCAAGGGAGCCATTGTTCTCTCCCATTCCATGTCACTAAAGGAGTTTGGGGAAGCATCCCTCCTTGCATGGTAACATCTCAAAACTCACTGGTTGAAGTACCCAAGGAGGGACTATAAAAAGATGAAGCTAGAGATTCCCCATGGGGACTTTAAAGAATGTATTCAGGTGGGATCATATTTCTATGCAGACTCTTTGGAGAGCCCCATACTCGAGACTTTTCAGCATGGATGTATTAATTTCTCTACTACATCACCACCCATAGTTAGACCTTCAATTGGGTGGCTATCATTGCTAACCATGTAGATGCGCAGCTAAAGAGTCTCCTCCAGAATTCCAATTTCTACATGACATCCTATGTACTGTGGGCACTGGCCCAACAGAGACCTACTTTTCAGGGTTTGCAGACAGTGGGCATTCTCAGGAATGGGCCCGACTAGTTGGTGCCATGGGAACATTATCCCCAGGTCTAGTGGGAACTTAGCTTCCCTAATTTTTGCAGGGTAAACAGTGTGTTTGTCTACCACAACATTTTGACACATACTCAGGACACCGGGTACCAGTTGTTGCAAGAGGTGATGAACCTGGTAAGCACTTACAAAAATTATTTCATTCAATTCTAGTAGCATACATACATTTGGGTGACCGACTTCTCTAGGAAACCCTACCTACTCCCTAGGTATTGCGGGGATAGGATCATTCTTTTGGAGTTCTGCAGGCAAATCTTGGAGCTCTACGCATTCTTTGCCTTGAAAAGGGTCATATCAATTCCATTCCCGATGGTTTGAGGGAACTACTCTTGTAGTCTCACAATGGCCAAGGAGGCCAAAAATGAATTAAAGAGTGGGATTGGCAGAATTCCACCACACCAAAGGTAATTTTGACGTAGTAGAAAAAATAAGGGAGGTGCTACCCTGGGCATCCATGCCAAATAAAGATGATATTTAAGATTTTTGGGTAGATTTCTAGGATAGTTTTAATCTCTGGGCCTGGCAGCACTCCCACATGTTAAAAGGTTTAATGAAATCCCTCAACCTTTGGGGCTTTTTGAAGGATTTCATAGATGATGGGCCTCTAGAGGACCCAACATATAAAGAGCAGGGAATCGATAAATTGGATCTCCCTCCAATGGATTGGGGCACCCCAAAGAACTTAACAATTGAAGAGGTGTGCTGCCCCATTATAGATAATAGTCATAAGTACTTTGAGCGGGTGTGTCCAAGGAGCACCCATAAGGGCCCAATTTTGCAGAGGTCTACTTCGAACTCTAGAGCTGTGGGACCAAGAAAAAGCAAAGGGAAGGAGAAAGAAAGTGCCTCGGCCTAAGTGCCTTCCCAATGTCTGCTCCCCATGATGGCACAAATTCATGAAAATATGGAGGCATCAAGGCTAACGAGCCAGAAGATAAGTGCCCAGCTCTCCCATGGTCTCCTCGCAACTCCTGTGACACCTGCTTGCTCAATGGGATCCCCGTTGTTGGCAACATTAATGAGTAGGCAGACATTCATTGAGGTAGAGTCTACAAATATTCTGGATGCTGGGGCCCCATTACAAATAAAGAAGAAGAAGGTAAACCCTACCCCAAGAGAAGACACGGGCCCTGACATGCCCAGTGTTCCCCTAGTAGAGGTCAGTTCAGATTCCCCCAAACTGGATGATATATCATAGGTCTCTCCCCCGCATGCCGACTTTGATGACATCTTCAAGACAGATGAGCTTATGAACCTACATGGGGAAATAGACTAGGTGGTGGAAGAAATTACCACCAAGGAAAAGGAGGAGACCCCCACTGAGGAAGAGATCCCAGAGAAAGAAGCTATCGCATAGCAGGAAGTCTAGGTAGAAGCACAAAAGGAACCTGAGAGGGAGGAAACACTGGTCCAAGGGATTGAGGTAGAATCAAGGCAAGTAAATGATGAGCAACTGGCAACTGGGGAAACTAGACCCACAAGATCAACCATACGCCCAATCATCATGCTCCAGACACCTTTGGTTACTCTGGGTAACCAAGTGCCCCAGAGTACATTTGGCGAGGTGATCTCAGTAGCCCAAATGGTAAACATTGGCTAGACACCTCCACCATCTCCAGAGGACGTTCCAGTGGAGAAGGATATCTCAATGAATGATGCTAAAGAACAACAACAATGACAATAGGATGAGGGGAGAATCCCCACAGATATGAATGTCGATTCACTAGATGCAGAGATAGATGGGGAAATCCCCGATAATATAGGTGATGATGATGCCAATAGAGATGAGGTCCCAGACATCACATATAAGGATGCAAGTAGGGTGGAAAACACTGTGGCCTCTAGAGAGTAGGAATAGGAACAGGAACAAGAAAAAGAGAAAGAGCCTGATGAAATTGCAGATACCAAGAATGCACCACCAGACTTTGAAGGGATTCCCAATACTCAAGAATTGGAAACAAAACCACCCTAGCTGCCACAATGGCTGGTGGAATCTAGAAAGAGAAAGGCCTTAGTGGAGATAGGTCTTCCACTCTCCCTGGCTAGAATGATGGCCCAAAACACAGAGGCTAAGAAGCCCAAAAAGGCCCAGACAGTCCATACCCTCTAGACCAGTTTGAGAGGAAACACAGTTGCAACAATTTCAACACCTCCCCCAAATTTAGATGCATCAACTGTACAAGCAGAATATTATGTAATCACAGAAGTGCCTTTGGGGAGGAGAGACAAGCAGGGAGAGTTGAACCTGCTAATAAAGGCAACCTGGGTAGTAGAGGCCTGGTATGACAAACAATTGTAGAAGTTGAAGGAGGAAAGAGAATAGAAAAAAATCTCCTTAGACTTTTGGTAGATCTTACGCAACCCCTGGCTGAGATCCATTCAGAAGATTCTATCTCTGGACCACTACTTCCGTAGGGTGACATGGATGCTCTTAGGGCCATGAAGAAGAAGGCATAAGCTGTGGACGGGTGGATCGTCGAGAAAATAGGGGTCATAAGGCAATTTTTAAATGCATCGCTCCTGGACCTTTACTTGGAAAAAAATATCTTGGACCAAGTAACTAATGCCATTTTTATATGGGAAGGAAACTATGAGAAGTATGAAGGGTGGAAGACTGGGTTAGATGAAGTCATCAACTTTGGGGAAGAGGCCGTCACAGATATAGGAATTTTGGGAGAGGAATCATTCAAATTCCTCTGGGCCTAGTACTCTAGACTTGGCCTCAAAATTGAGGTGTGCAAGTAACTAGTCACATCCCTAAGGGAGAAAGTCACAACGGTTTGGTATCCATTGGACCTATTCAAAGAATTTATTGCAAGGGTTTCACAAGTCGACCCCTTCACCACCAGAACATGCACCCCGGAGGACTACATCCTCAGTAAATATGATGAGCTGATGGAGTCCCTATATCATTCTATCAGGGACTTCAATGGAGGAAAAATATCAAGAATATCTAAAAAGATGCTCTAGGCTCATTACTCTGTAAAATTAGTAGAAGAATTTCAAAATGGGGCTGGAGAAGTTGAAGAGAAGTTCAAAGCCATTTGCAACCGATGGAATAGTATTAAGGACATAGATGAAGATGGTATCACCCAAATTTTGGAGGCATTCAAGAATAGTAAAGGACAATAAAGCTCTTTGAATTCTAGGGATTATCACTAGTAGGGTGTATTTTGAGCATTCATTATTCTTTGAGTGCAAACTCTTAGACTCCAGAATTCTGGATCCAATAGTTTTGTGTTCTTTTAGTGACTCGTGTCTAGGTTTCTCAGAGCCGATTGGTCATTATCCAACAGTCAATAAGGGTGTCAGAAAGTAGGTGACCCCAATAAGGCACATGAGTTCGAAGGATGGTTCTAACTAATGGTATTCCCGAGGTTCCGTTCCACCATTAACTACTTGGTGCATCAAAGACAATGAGCCACATATTGCATTGATGAGGCATGTAGCCTCAAACTTTGGAGAGATTAGATTTCTTCTCTTCTTCCTCTGGCACTCTTCTCGATGCTGATTCTTCCATACCTCCCTTCTTGTCTTATTCTTTTGACATGTCATACCTTTTCTCTTTTCAAGGTAGTTGTAAAGTGGTGGTGTAGGTAGTAGAGGCCACCGGATATTATATTTTAAGATTGAGTGTGTAGTTAGATTAGGTTAAGATTTAGGGAAAGTATGTGTATAAATAATAAGTCTGACCTCATTTTAAGGGTTGGTGAAATTGATGATTTTGTATTCCATACTATTATCTTTCAACATTTTCATTTCTTAGTAGTTGCAGAGCTCAATGCTTAGTAGTTCTTATTAGTTCTTAGTAGATAGTTTCTCTCTTGGAGTTGTTGATGTACACACCAGTGACGCTGGAAAACTTGTTAATGAAGAAGGAAGGATTCTGGCAATGATGTTGTTGGCACTCAAATCTCTAAGTTAATGTTCTTTTGTGCTATATGTTTTTGATGTCCTTTTCTCTAATGTTTTAAGTAGATGAATGACCTCTTTTCCCTTGCTATTGAACATGTATGAATTGTTGTTTCTGTATATTTTCAGTATTTTAGTATACTTCATTAGAGCATGGTTGATGTTTGAAATATTTAGCATTACTATAAGTAGAAGAAATGAACTCCTAACTCTAGCGTATCTTTTGAAGTTTATTTGGTAAGTTAATGTGTGCTTGCAGGAAACTCGACCCACTAGCAAAATCCCCAGAGAAGATGAGCCAAGATAAACCAACTATGCCCCCAAACAAAATAGTCACACACCCAACTTAGCTCCCGCACTGTCGAGACCTGACACTTAGGTGCTTGAAGGCCCAGAGAATTTATTCCCCAAACAATGTTTATAGGTGAAGTTGGTCGGTACCCTGGTACCCGGTGACAACTTACATCTATTGATGAGAATGGCCACAAAGTCCCATCAATAGAAACTAGCACTAAAAGGAGGGCATGAGCTTGTCCCCTTTAGAATATTTAGACTTTACACCACCTAAGGGTTCCCCAAGCCATAGTTTTAGGAATCAGACCTTTAGTGGGATTGGATCATTTTCATCTGCATGATTCAAAAGAATCCTTAGATCAACCCCCAATCCCAGAAGGTTTATTGAACTCGAGCCTCCTGCTCGAAAGAAGTAGACCCCGCAAACCAAACAACTAGCCAACCTTGTCTAGGGATCTACTACATCTTAGAGTACCCAAGCCCCTTAGACAATCCTACGGACTAACGCTCAATCCATCCAGAATCCAACACCCCCGATGGCTACTTAATTTGGTAACACTGGGTCCCCAATGGGGCAGCTCCCTAGTGCTACCAATGATCTTCCTCCACATCCAGAGAAGATCTATCCTATATATGAGCATTTAGGCTCACAAACCATAGAATAGCATCTCCAAGCATACAAAGATGCCATGAATCAACACCAGATCCAACATCAAGACGTTGTGACCCAGATTTTTCCTTTGGCCTTGGGATAGAACAAGTTAAAATGGTACCTCAACTTGCTGACCAACTCCATTAATAGTTGGCAGGACATGGAAGATGCCTTCCTAGCAGCATTTTGCATACACATGGACCCGAAGTGGTCCCACAACCAGTTTATCTCCATCAGAAAGGAACCGAATGAACCCGTTACAACATTTAACCATCGGTTCCAATGAGCCTTGAAGTGGTGTATGGGTCCCTTCATCCCATATACAAACGTGACCATCCAGACATATCTTAACACCATGGACCCTTTTGTTGCCACTCTCCTCTGGAGAACCACTACCGAAAATGACCGGGATACTCTAGCGAAGGTTTACAACCTAGATTTGGAGTTGTCCCATAGTTTAAGCAAAGGTCTTGGCGAGATTGGGAAGAGCATTCCATTCAACATGATCCCTGGTGGAACTCCTTATGCTGGGGGATACAACCCCAATTAGGAAATGGGTGCCCTAACAATGGCCATGAACCCACCACCATCGATAGACTAGAAAGCCTGGTATGTATACCCATCATAGACTTAGACAATACCGGGTCTAGAATTTGTTCCCTAGAGCCAACCACAAAAAATGCAACAACCACTGACATAACCCTCTGGAGTACCCTTCTTCCAGTTGCTCGCAGCTGGAGGATTGCAGTCCTTGACTCTGGGAGCTACTGCTACTTGCCCCAGGAACCCACCCCAACAACCATCACAATGTGATGCGAACACCCAGCTGTCCACTGAGGTTGAATCCCTCTAGTGATTGGTGTCCTCCCTGACTATGGACATGGGACAGCTGAAGGTGGGGCATTCTGCGCCCCCAACCCCAATTCCTAGAGAGGGAATATATTCTTCAGACAATAGAATACCAATCCTAGAGGAAGAAACTACAACAACGGGCCTTGACTCAATCAACAACAATGGAACAACAATGCAAACACCGACAGTCCTCCTCTGAAACAAAACACCACTTAGGGTGGTGCTGGACCTAGTCATTTTGCACATCTTGTAGAATTCCACCCCCTAACCAATTGGTGTAGATTGCATGACATTGAATCACATTCTGAGGTGAACTATGCCACACTAGAGAAGGTCATCATGATCTCTTAGTTGGGAACGCATCAACTTGTCAATCCTACTCCCCCAGAAACATCAACACAAGAGCCTACTCACAGTACCTTCTCCTGTGAGACCGTCTTCTTTGGGACAAACAAGGAAGATGAGAAAGAGACTAAATTTTAGGGTTTCTTTGATGAATCTATCCCAGCCTTTGAGGCCAATTCCTTCACCAACCCACAGACTCCCTACAACACTCAAAGTCAGGCTGGTAAAGGACCAATTTATACACCAACACCTCCCAAGGATACCCCTCCTTGGTACAACACAACTGCTCGCTCCTTCCCACCAAAAGGGCTTGGCTCTAACCAAGATAAGGATCTGACCAAGGGAAGCCAACAATTCTCAGGGGGAGGTTTGACATCACTAAGGTGTTGGAAATAACCACCACCTCCATGACCTTGATGGAGGTTTTACTAAATTGTCCTAAGTAGAAGAAGTCTCTTTTGGAGCTCTTGGAAAACCTGGAAGCTGTCAGCTGCCCACCCAAGACTATCACTTTTGATGATGCCAACGTGGCTATCTTCTAGGGAAACACTGAGGATCCTCCCTTCCTACTAGGTCTGAACATATAAGGGAAGAACCTACACAATTGCTTGGTAGATTCTGGATCTTCTGGAAACATCATACCCTTATCTATATGCCAGAAGCTCAGACTCCATCCCACTCCATCCAAAGGCATAGTAGTCCAAATGGATAAAACTACTAGAAAAATGGTAGGTGAGCTAAAGAACATTCAGATTCATCTCATCCAAGACCCCCAGATATCAAGCATAATAGATGTCCAAGTGGTCATCATCCCTAAAACTTATGGGATGTTGTTAAGTTGGAATTTTTCTAAGGCCCTTAACGGGTATTTATCCACTAACTTCTCCCACTTGTGTCTCCCTTAGGAGGGGTATTCTAACCAAATCTGGGTAGAAAGTGAACCCAAGATGAAGTAGGCCCTCACCAAAGTTGGGAGGGTAAATGAAGTCCTTTTCTCTGAGACTTCCCCCGGGGTGTATCGACCTCTAGAAATCCTAACTTTTGATTTCACCCTTGGGGAGGATCTCATAGTTTCTCAGAGAATTCAAGACCTGGATGAAAAATTGAGAGGTGAGATTAACTCACAAGGTATAGCAACAACTCCTACTACACTCTTTTCTGACACTTGGTTTTGGGTACATTATCAAAAACATTTTGAACTAGAGTGTGAGCCTTGTATCACCACTTCTACTCGCCATATCAATGCCCTCTAGGAGAAAGAACCCAAAGTAGATTTTTTTAGACCCAGTAATCATTCTAGCAGTATGCCCAAGGTGTCACCTATCTAGGAATCCCAATCATGGACTTCTCTAGAGGAAAAAATCACCTACGCACCATCAGAGCTAGAGGAAACTCCTCCCAACCTTCCCAAAATCAATCCAAATGCCGCTTCACCTTCCCAGCCCCAGAAAATGAACAATGACATGTGGACCCTAAAGTTTGATAGGTCCCAGTCTAAACAAGGCTACGAGGCTAGAGTGGAACTGATCAACCCATGGGGGAAATCCTTCCATGCATCTTACAAGCTATAGTTTAACTACATAAATAATATTACAGAGTATGAAGCTTTGGTCCTTGGACTCCTATTTGCACTAAGCAAAAGAATCACCCACCTTCGGGCGTTGGGTGATTCATTATTGATCGTTAAGCAGGTCTGGAGCCAATACACTTGTCATGACAAAAGGATGGCCACATATTGCAACTAGGCATAGAGCCTCATTGAAGATTTTTATGCCTTTGGTATTGAACTCATTCCCTAGAAATGTAATTACATTCTGGATGCCCTTGCCGTATCTTCCATCACCCTCGAGCTGATGGTTGGCTCACGACTCCAAAAGTTTTCTGTTGAGATGGTCCCCAACCTGTCCATCCTAGATAATATCACCCAATTTTAGGTCTTTGAGGATGGTCAACATATTCTAGCCTTCATGACCAATGTTGGCATCTTTGAGGATCAGATAGTGGAGGAAAGAGATCATGAAAATACCGGGTAGGGTGAAGAAGATGATGGGATCATAGACTTACCAACCAACACCATCCCTAAGGGGATGGTAGTGCTAGAATGTATCTTTGATTTAGACTCCTAGGGATGAGAGAAGATATCATCCTCCTTTGAGAGAGGAAAATTCAAGAAAGTCAACATCGGCCAGGCCGATGAACAAAAAATTGTGCATATTGGAGCCTCCTACTCCCTAGAGGAGAAGGAGAAGATTCTCGCAGTTCTTTGAGAATACATTAATATAATTGCATGGGGGTATGAGGATTTGAAGACCTATGACACATCCATCATGACCCATACCATCCCACTAAAGCTAGATGCTAAGCCCTTTCAGCAAAACCAAAGACTGGTAAACCCACTGATTGAACCTCTAATTCATCAGGAGGTTCAAATATTGCTGTTAGCCTGGATTATCTTTCCTATCTGGAACACAACTTGGGTTTCCAACCTCATCCCTGTAAGAAATAAAAGGGGTGAGATCCACCTTTTCTTGGATTTTCTCAATTTAAACAAAGCATATAAGGAGGATAATCACCCTCTCCCCTCATTGGATGAGGTATTGCAAATCGTGAATGGATCCCAAATGATGTCCTTCTTGGATGGGTACTCTAGGTATAACCAGGTCATTGTTAAGTATGAAGATAGAGACAAAATGATGTTCACCACCAAGTGGGGAACATTTTCAACCAGAGGATGCCCTTTGGCTTGATGAACATAGGGGACACATTCCAAAAGGCTATGGACATTGCATTTGAAGGCCTAGTTAATAGATGTATAATCATCTAAATGGATGATTTGACCATCTTTTCCCAAAAAAGGCATGATCACTCCGCCCACCTCGCCCAAATTTGTGAGAGATGTTGGCAATATGGAATTTCCCTCAACCCTAAGAAATGTATATTCAGGGTCACTAAAGGGAAGCTTCTCGGGCATATCATCTTCAAGAAGGGTATATCTATTAACCATGAGAGAGTTGAAGCACTACTGAATCTACAGATTCCTGATAGTAAGAAAGAAATGAGGTCTTTCTTCAGAAAGATAAAATTTGTCTAGTGGTTCATCACTAGATTCACCAAGATATTAAGGCCACTCAATGACATGATGAAGAAGGACACAAAGATTGAGTGGAGTCCTGAAGAAAAGTGGGCTTTTACCTAGTTCAAAAAGACAATCGTGGAGGCACCAGACTTGGCTAGTCCAGACTATTCCCTCTCGTTTCATATATACTCCTTTGCTTCACCACATTCTACTGCAATAGTTTGACCCAGAAGGTTGAAGGGGAAGAATGAATAATAGATTTCATGAGCTCCCCCTTTAAGAATGCCAAATTCTGATATTCACCTTTGGAAAAGGAGGCTTTTTATCTAGTCCATGCTGTGAATAAATTCTAGCATTATATTCTCTGGAACAAAGTGCATGCTATTATCCTAGACCAGGCAATCAAGTCTCTTCTCCTACAGAGTGAACTAGGTGAATGACAGGGGAAATGGATGGTTGTCCTCTAGGAATATGATTTGAAAATGCAACCCATGAAGATAGTCTGAGGCCAGGGGATATGTAGAGCGATGGTAGATGGAACTCTGAACATAGAATGCCAAACTTACATAGTGGAGTCCATCACTCAAGATCCATGGTATACCAACCTTGTATACTTGTTGAATAATAGATGCCCAGAGGGGCTTCCCCCAAATAAACATCGCACCCTATGGCTGAAAAGTGCACACTTCATGATAAAAAATGGAATGCTTTTCTGTAGGAACTATGAAGGGATATACCTCCAGTGCATAGATAGGGTTCAAGCTGCTAAACTAATTGAATAATTTCATGGGCAGTTTGGAATCGGGCATGGCTTAGTGAATGAAACTACCCATCAGATTCTCCAGGCTAGATACTATTGGCCCTACATCTTTAAGGATGTCTATACTCATGTTAGGAGATGCCACACTTTTCAAATGATGACACATGGTGAGCAGAATCTAGCTATGCCTTTGCAACCACTCTTTGAAGTTAGACCTTTTGCCCAATGGGCATTTGATTTTATTGGAGAAATCAACCCTAACTCATCTTCCAACCACTGGTACATTCTGACTACTATCGATTATTACACCCGGTGGTCTAAAGTGATTCCTTGCAAAAACAACATGGCAGATGTAGTTATTAAATTCTTGGAAGAAACCATAGTCACCCATTTCAGAATGCCATTCGCTATAGTGTGTGACAATGGTCTAACATTATCTTTGGCGTAGTTACTAGAATGGACCTATGAGAGAAAGATCACCCTGAATTTCTCCAACAACTATTACCCCTAGGGTAATGGTGTGGCTAAATCTACCAACAAAAATCTACTTGAGGTGATCAAACATATGTTAGAACAAAACCCCCAGGACTGGAATGGAAAGATTAGGTTCACCCTCTAAGTGGATTGTATCAGAATAAAGGTAGCCCTGGGGAATTCCCCATTTCACCTGGTTTATGGCTAGAATCTAGTATTCCCCATCAACTTACAAATCTTGGTCTTATAGTTTATGCAGGAATTTAATAATAGGGATAACATCAGGGAAGTTCGGCTTCTGAATCTGGTGTGAATGGAGGATCAAAGAGACATAGCCCTTGAATACTTTGCACATCACCAAGCAATAGTTAAATGATGATTTGATTAGAGAGCCCAGTATAAGGCCTTTCAGATTCCAGACCTGGTCCTTTTGTGGGACAAGGCCTAGGAAAAGAAGGGAACGCACACTAAGTTTCAACGGGTCTGGCTCAAACCATATCTGATATCTGAGATCTATGGGGAAAATACTTATCAACTCAGTACTATGATTGGAGGAGCTATCCCATTGCCTATCAATGGACAGTTCCTCAAGCACTATTTTGAGTAAGGTAAGCGGTTGTTTTGCCCAAAGTTGTATTTTATGTAAAGTTTTTGCTTAAATTTATTTCCCGGTGTTCCTTTGGAATACCTTGTAAATAGCTTTGTCGGCTATCCTCTGGGACCACCTCTTTCTTTTTTGTTTTGTTTTTTGGCTTTCTTTCGCTTTGCTTCTTGTTTTTTTGGGTTTCTATTATGTTTCCCTCTTCTTGTAGACAGGTATGCTTCGCATAACATCTAGTCCTTGGAATGGTACCTTATGCATTTTGGGTAGTTTGGAATCTGTAATTAGCATGGTGGAATTTGTTTGCACTTTAGAGTTGTTTTGTGAGTATGGTAAAAGGTTATGGGTAATCTTCATTAGATTCATGTCTTGAAGTTCGGACATCGGTTAACAAAAAATCTAAAGAAGCAAGTAATCGAACACCTCAAAGGCAAATCGGGTGCACTGGTTGTTGGCCAAGTTTGAAAATCAATAAAATATCCTAGGTCCAAAATATTCTCTCCTATTTAGAAATTTAAAATAGATGGCAAGGTGAAAGAAGTACCATAATTGAAATTGGCTAAGTTTAAGGTCCACAGTGAAAGTACTACCACTTTCCCATCTAGAAAAGAAAAGAAAAGAACTAAAAAATAGAGAATTTTGGTATCCAGGGGAAACGTGCAAGATAGGATGAATTTGGCTTGATTTAGTCAGTGCATCCTCTCTACTACTCTAGGAAGTCATTGAATTGATTTTATTTCAAAGCACACACCTCACAGTCGATGAAAGACCAAAAGATTGAATCAATGACGAGTCAAATTTTCTCAGACACCTCACACCTTACAAGAAGAATGCTCTAAGTAAATATTAATTCCAGTTTTTCTAACTAGAGATTCTGAAGTTCTCAAATGTGCTAGGGAATTCATCCCAATGGGTCACCATTTGTTATGCCCTGCATACCTGTCCCTACATTTTGTGGGAAAAATATTGGGTCCCCCTTTTCACTTTTTGTTTTTTCTTATTTCCCTTTTGTTTTCCCTCTGTTCCCCTTCGGGCTTTGCTTCTGCGAGGGTCATTTTATTTTTCTTTAGTCTTCTTTCCTCCGGGACCTAGTCCCGGAGTGTGTTTGTCTTTTGAGTCAGCTGGATCCCAGACTTTGGGATTCTCTGTCATCATGTCTTCTTTTGTTGGAAGATGTTGTTGCATGGAATCCCTGGGACTGGAGTCTGGAGTCTGGAGGTTCACCTTTTTTAGAGTTTGCAGAGGGAAAGAAACGTGTTTTTACCCTAAGGGTATAAATGGGTTGTACCTATCATTTTCACATTTACTGTGATCAAAATACTCAAAGTGATTACTAGAGTGATTAAGGCAATCAAAAGCAATTTAGTACAAATTTCTTTTGGTAATTAACAGTGTTTAAACAACAGTAAGTAGTGGTGCGTTCATGGTCATTTCAAAGTGAACCAGTTGTAGAGCGCCTCTAGTGCTTTCCTTGCCACGTTCTCTATGTTTTCAGGTAGGCCTTTCTGACTCTTTTCCTTTGTGTTTCCTAGTTTGCTTTTGTTTCATTTTGTTTGTTTTTGTTCCCGTTCTGTTTGTTTCCATTTTTGGTTTTTCTCTTCGTTGCCTGCCATTGGTGGGATGGCTATGCCAGAGGGCTGTTTGCCCTTTGTGCAGTTGTAAGTTAGTGTAAATGTCTATATATACCCTTGTAAATTCTATAATTCTCTATATATAGCTATATGTAGCTTGTTCTTCGGTCGGCCTGCGAGTTGTGCTTCCGCCATCGTCATGCTTTGACCCTTTAAATATATATATTCAATGTATATCCTCCCCATTTTATGGTGAGCTTGTCATGCCCTTTTCATGTTTTGAACCAATTTTTTGAGCTCACCCTCATGGCATCTACCTGGCTCAAACTTGGCACTTCGCCCATTCGAGCCATGGCAGCTTTCTCTCTCCTCTATCATGTTGCCTTGATGGTGAGATTAATTTCCCCATGAACAAGAATTCAAAACCCATCCCATCTGGCATTCATTTCCCTCATGTCGCCATTAAGAGCCTTTACACCACCTATTGCATGGCCACGTGATGACCCATGTCAGCTGAGTATGGCTTGTTGCCAGTCATGTCGACAATGACTAGTTTCTTCAGACTCCTGGTGTTGAGAAGTCCCTGAGTCTTCATCCCATTTGTGACACCTAAAATAATATCTCAAACCTCTGGGCATTGGTCAGAATCCAATCTTTGTTAAATTTGATATTCTGGGATTTTGATGCATACTAATACTTTTTGAACAGGTGAGAAATGGTGGTGAATTTCTCAGAGTCCCTAGAAAGTTGTATTTTTATCATATTATGTATTGATGGTTCTCTAGTCTTGCAGGTTTCAGATAATCTGATCAACATTTCTGAAGTGACAACTCCTCCTAATAGGCCAGAGCATCCAAGTACCTCCACTTAGGCAACCACAGAAACTAAGGCCAAGAAGATGCTGGCCAAAATACCATTAACCTCCAAATACCCGAGGGAGGGTGCTCTTGTGGGGTCCAAGGTGGACTCCAAGCTGTAGGAAATAATAGATACAAAGCCTAGACTATGGGCTGAAATGCAAGGCTTGGTCCAAGCCATATACCAATAGAGGACTGCCAAAGATGATATGGCGAAGTACATGGCCACCTCTAGAATTATCAAGGCCATAATTTTTCCCTTCTTAGTGCAAGCACCAGAGCTGATACTTCAACTAGCGATGCTCTACAATGCTCCCACCTAGGTTTTTTTTCTCGCTGATCCCCGACCACTACACTACCCAACACCCATCATCAATCTGGATGTGGCCACTTTTTCTTTAGGGGTGGGGATCCTCCAATTCAAGGGATCCATTGTTCTCTCCTAGTCCACGTCACTAAAGGAGTTTGGGGAAGCGTCCCTCCTCGCTGAGAAATATCTCAATACTCACTAGTTGAAGTCCCCAAGGAGGGACTATAAAAAGATGAAGCTAGAGATTCCCCACGGGGACTTTAAAGAATGTGTTCAGGTGGGAATAATATTTGTATGCAGGCTCTTTGGAGAATCCCATGCCTAAGAATTTTTGGCATGGATGTATTAATTTCTCTACTGCATCACCACCCATAGTCATACCTTCAACTGGGCAGCTATCATCGCTGACCATGTAGACATGCAGCTAAAGAGTGTTCTCCAGCATTCCAAATTCTACATGACATCCTATGTACTGTGGGCACTGGCCCAATAGAGACCTTCTTTTCAGGGTTTGTAGATAGTGGGCATTCTTGAGAATGGGCCTGACCAGTTGGTGCCATGGGAACATTATCCCCAGGTCTAGTGGGAACTTAGCTTCCCTAATTTTTGCAGGGTATACGACACATTCATCTACCACAACATTTTGACACTTACTTGGGACACCGAGTACTATTTTTTGCAAGAGGCGATGAACCTGGTAAGCATTTACAAAAACTATTTCATTCAATTCTAGCAGCATACATACATTTGGGTGACTGGCTTCTTCGGGAAACCCTACCTACTCCCTAGGTATTGCAGGGATAGGATCATTCTTTTGGAGTTCTATAGGAAAATCCTAGAGCTCCACACATTCTTTTCCTTGAAAAGGGTCATATCAATTCCATTCCTGATGGTTTGGGGGAACTACTCTTGTAGGCTCGCGGTGGCCAAGGAGGCTGACAATGAATTAATGAGTTTGGGACTGGCAGAATTCCACCACACCAGAGGCAATTTTGACCTAGTCAGAATAATAAGGGAGGCGCTACCCCGAGCATCCATGCCACATAAAGATGATATTGAAGATTTCTGGATAGATTGCTAGGATAGTTTTGATCTTTGGGCCCAGAAGCACTCCCGCATGTCAAAATTTTTAATGAAAGCCCTCAACCTTCTGGGATTTCCGAAGGATTTCATAGATGATGGGCCTCTAGAGAACCCAACATATAAATAGTAGGGGATCAATAAATTGGATCTCCCTCTAGTGGATTGGGGCACCCCAAAGAACTTAACAATTGAAGAGGTGTGCGGCCCCATTATTGATAATAGTCATAAGTACTTTGAGTAGGTGTGTCCAAGGAGCACCTGTAAGGGCCCAATTGTGTGGAGGTCTGCTTCAACCTCCATAGTCGCGGGACCAAGAAAAAGTAAAGGGAAGGAGAAAGAAAGTGCCTTGGCCCAAGTTCCTTCCCACGGTTCACTCCCCATGATGTCACAAATTTATGAATAGATGGAGGTGTTGAGGCTGACGAGCCAGAAGATAAGTTCCCATCTCTCCTGCGGTTTCCTCACAACTCCAGTTGCATCCGCTTGTTTGATAGGATCCCTATCATTGGCAACATTAATGAGTAGGAAGACATTCACCGAGGTGAAGTCTGCAAATATTTTGGATGCTAGGGCTCCATTACAAAGAAAGAAAAAGTAGAAGGTAAACCCTACCCCAAGTGCAGACATGGGCCCCAACATGCCCAGTGTTCCCCTAGTAGAGGTTAGTTAGGATTCCATTGAACTAGATGATATATTAGAGGTCCCTCCCCCACATGATGAATTCAATGACATCTTCAGGATGGATGAGCTTATGAATCTGCATGGGAAAATAGACCAGGCAGTGGAAGAAATTGCCTTCTAGGAAAAGGAGGAGACCCCCGCTGAGGAAGAGATCCTGGAGAAAGAAGCTGCCGTAGAGCAGGAAGTCTGGGTAGAAGCACAAAAGGAACCTAAGTGGGAGGAAACACCAGTCCAAGGGATCAAGGCAAAATCAAGGCAAGTAAATGATGAGAAATTGACAACTGGGGAAATTGGACCTACGGGATCAACCGTACCCCAATCATCACGCTCCAGATGCCTTTGGTTACTCTAGGTGACCAAGTTCCCTGAAGTACATTTTGTGAGGTGATCTCAGTGGTGAAAATGCTAAACATTGGCTAGAAACCTCCTCCACCTCTGGAGGATGTTCCAACGGAGAAGGATATCTCGGTGAATGATGCCAAAGAAGAAGAACAACAACAGCAGGATGAGGGGAGAATCCCCGCAGATATGAATGTCGATTCACCGAATGTAGAGAAAGATGGGGAAATCCTTGATAATATAGGTGATGCTAATGCTGATAGAGATGAGGTCCCAGACATCACAGATAAGGATGCCAGTAAGGTAGAAAACATTGAGGCCTCTGAAGAGAAGGAACAGGAACAGGAACAAGAACAAGAAAATGAGAAACAACCCAATGAAATTGCAGATACCGAGAATGCACCGCCAGACTTTGAAGGGATTCCCAATACTCAAGCCTTGGCAATGAAACCACCCTAGCCACCATAATGGCTGGTGGAATCTAGAAAGAGAAAGGCCCCAGAGATGACAGGTGTTCCACTCTCCTTGGCTGAAATGATGACCCAAAATGGAGAGGCTAAGAAGCCCAAAAAGGCCCGAACAGTCCATACCCTTTGGACTAGTCTAAGAGGAAGCATAGTTACAATAATTGCAACACCTCCCTCAGATTTAGATGGGGCAATAGTATGAGAAGAATATTATGTAATCACAGAAGTGCCTCTGGGAAGGAGACACAAGCAGGGAGAGTTGAACATGCAAAGAGAGGCAAACCGGGCAGTAGAGGCCCGGTATGACAAATAGTCACAAAAGTTGAAGGAGGAAAGAGAAAAGAATGAAAATCTCCTCAAACTTCTGGTAGATCTTATGCAACCCCTGGCTAAGATCCATCTAGAAGCTTCCACCTCTAGACCACCATTTTCACAGGGTGACATGGATGCTCTTAGGGCCATGAAGAAGAAGGCATAGGCTGTGGATGGGTGGGTCACCGAACAAATAGGGGCCGTAAGGCAAATTTTAAATGCATCGCTCCTAGACCTTTACTTGGCCAAAAATCTCTTAGGCCAAGTAACCAATGCCATTGTTATATGGGAAGGAAACTTGGAGAAGTACGAAGGGTGGAAGACCGGGTTAGATGAAGTCATCAACTCTGGGGAAGAGGCCGTCACAGAGATGGGAATTTTGGGAGAGGAATCATTCAAATTCCTCCAGGCCCAGTACTCTAGACTTGGCCTCAAAATTGAGGTGTGAAAGAAACTGGTCACAACCCTAAGGGAGAAAGTCACGGCGGTCCAGTATCCATTGGACCTATTCAAAGCATTTATTGTAAGGGTGTCACAAGTTGACCCCTTCACCACTGGAACATGCACCCCGAAAGACTATGTCCTCAGTAAATATGATGAGCTGATGGAGTCCCTGTATCAGTCTGTCGGGACCTTTGTTGGAGGAAAGATATCAAGAATATCTAAGATGATGCTCTAGGCTCATGACTACGTAAAATTAGCAGAATAATTTTGGAACAGGGTTGGAGAAGTTGAAGAGAAGTTTGAAGTCATCCACAACTGGTGGAATAGTATTAAGGACATAGATGAAGATGGTATCAGCCAAGTTTTGGAGGCATTCAAGAATAGTAAAGGTCAATCAAGCTCTCCAGATTCTAGGGATTATCACTAGCAGGGTGTATTTTGAGCATTCATTATTCTTTGAGCGCAAGCTCCCAGACTCTAGAATTCTAGATCCAACAGTTTTGTGTTCTTTTAGTGACCCATGTCCAGGTTCCCCAAATCCAACTGGTCATTATCCAATAGTCAATAAGGGTGTCAGAAAGTAGGTGACCCCAACAAGGAACATTAGTTTGAAGGATGGTTCTTACAGATGGTCTTCTTGAGGCGCCGTTCCAACATTAACTACCTAGCGCATCGAAGATAGTGAGCTGTATATTGTATTAATGAGGCATGTAGCCTCAAACTCCAGAGAGATCAGATTTATTCTCTTCTTCCTCCTGCACTCTTCTCGATGCTGATTCTTCCATACCTCCCTTCTTGTCTTATTCTTCTGACATGTCAGAACTCTTCTCTTTTTGAGGTAGTTGTAAAGTGGTGCAGGTAGTACATGCCATCGGATATTGTATTTTAAGATTGAGTGTGCAGTTAGATTAGGTTAAGCTTTAGGGAAAGTATGTGTATAAATAGTAAATTTGACCTCATTTCAAGGGTCAAAAAAATTAATGATTTTGCAGTCCATACTATTAGCTTTCATCATTTTCATTTCTTAATAGTTGCAGAGCTCAATGCTCGGTAGTTCTTAGTAGTTCTTAGTAGATAGTTTCTCTCTTGGAGCTGTTGATGTACACACCAGTGATGCTGGGAAACTTGTTAATGAAGAAGGAAGGATTCTGGCAATGATGTTGGCGTTCAAATCTCTGAGTTAACATTCTTTTGTGCTGTATGTTTCTGATGTCCTTTTCTCTAATGTGTTAAGTAGATTAATGACCTCTTTTCCCTTGCTATTGAACATGTATGAATAGCTGGTTCTGTATTATTTTAGTATTTAGTATAGTTCATTAGAGCATGGTTGATGTTTGAAATATTTAACATAACTATAAGTAGAAGAAATGAACTCCTAACTCTGGCGTATCTTTTAAATTTTATTTGGTAAGTTAATGCATGCTTGCAGGAAACCCTGACCCACTAACAAAATCCCCAGAGAAGATGAGCCAAAGAAAACTAGCTATCCCCCTGAACAAAATAGTCACACACCCAACTTAGCTCCCACACTATCCAGACCTGACACTCAGGTGCTTGAAGGCCCAAAGAATTTATTCCCCGGAAAATTTTTACAGGTGAAGTTAGCTGGTACCCTAGTACCCGGTGACAACTTACATTTGTTGATGAGACCAGTCACAAAGTCCCGTCAAAAAATTTAGGAACATAAAGAACATTGTGTAACTTTCCATTTGGAACATTAACATCACAAAATCCATCAACTTTGCAACTTTGATCATTAGCTAATTGAATAGGAATATTAGTAGTATCAGGTTGCAAAGAATCAAATACTTCTCTATGAGATGTAACATGATGAGAAGCGCCACTATCAATAATCCATTCTAATGCATGAGAAGATTTATAACAACCAGTAAAAGCATAGCGAGATTGATTACCTTGAGATTTGAAGTTATTTTGATTATTATTCATAGGCTTCTTATCATTTTGATTTTTAAAACAAACATTTGTTAGGTGACCATCTTTACCACAATAAGTACAATGTGGCTTTCGATTTTGTTGATTATTGTTATTATTATTGTATGATGACCTAGAATTAGACCTGTTGTTTGAATAATAATAATTATTATGATTATTGTTATCTGAATAACCATTATTATGATGATTATTGTTATGATAATTATTGTTGTTATTGGAATAATTATTGTTATGATGATTATTATTATGATGATTAGTATGAGACTTATTATTTTGTTTTTGAGTTTTAGAAACAAAATCATGTTCAAAAGATTTAATACAACCAAATTGGAATAATTTAGCCTCCTCTTGATGTAAATTTTTTTGAAAAAATAGCATAAGTTAAATGAGGAGCTAAGCTAGGAATTGCAAGCTGCGTAATGATGTGAATATAAATAAAGGCAAGACTATGGAAAGTCTACTACGCGAGGAGAACATAAAGTGGAACTACACTATGAAATGCAGAGAAATGTATATAACAGAAGCTACAAAGAGTTAGAATACCAAACAAAATAATGCTATATCAATATATAAATAAAAAAAAGATAACACCAATATATCCTCAAAGGAATCAGAGATAACAACAATATATGAAATATGAATAAACAGAATCAAATGTTAGTAGAGATATTAAAAAAATATAACCAATGGAAATTAGTTTTATA
>MU219084.1:228779-246781 GCA_018584345.1 Thuja plicata
CACCCATCTAAACCAGTCATATTCTTCTTCTTCCTCCACAAGTCCCAAGTCTTTTGGAAGAAACTTGAATGTTCAATACAAGAAAAAGAAGCAATACAAGAATCCATCTAAGAAAGAAGATCACCATATCTCCTCTAATCGACATGGGGGCATAAAGTCAAAAGAGATATCTAACAAGAAAACTACAATACAAGTATGGGTTCCAAAATCCATCATTGAAGATATTCTCTCTAAATCATCAAAAAGAAATGAAAAGCCTATGACTATATGGATTCCAAAGTCTCTCTTGAAAGAGTCTCATGTTGAGAAACAAGTGAAGTTGACATTCAAGCTTCCAAAGGCTTCCACTTCATCTTCTTCCAAAAATATTCTTTCATTCTATGCGCCTAAACCACAACCTTTGTTATTCATTCACCATATTCCTTCATGTATTCCTTCATTCACATTTCCTCCATCTTCTCACCACCCTTCAAGGTGTGTGTTGATGTTGATCTTGCCTTCCTTTCTATCTACCCTTTCACAATTCTTCCATTTACTATCCTTCTACCTTCTATCATTTTTCTTCATTTGTCTATTTCTCCTATCTTCCAACCTCACTTGCTTTACATAAAACCTTATCCTCCATTTTTTTCTTTCATCTTCCTTTCCTTATCAACATCTTTAAGCATATCATTTTGAATCCTTGGCATATCATGGTTTATCCTATCAAGGAGCATTATCTAAAAAATCTTGCCTTCTTCCAAAAAATTCAAAAAAAATAATTATTATTTAAAAAATTCAAAAAAAGAGAAAAAAAATAAATTAAAGAGAAATAATTTCATCCTATAGTGAAAACCACTCCCTTGTGGCACCTTGGATAAGTACCGTGATGAAAACCTGACAATCAGGCATCATGCATAGTTCTTCTACATCTTTCATCCATTCTGTATTCTCTCTTTGATCTTGACAGTGTTGATCTATACACGAACATTTGAGGTATCTTGTGAGCTATCTTATGATGATCTTGCTTTCATTCATTTCATGTTTAGCCTTCATATCTATCTTCCTCCATTCATTTTCTCCTATCGCTATCCTTTTCCCCTTTGGTCTTGATCTAAAAAAAAAAAAGAGTAAAACACGGTGCTATGAAGGCTCTTGACATGTCTACTCATTTGGACTACATCCTTTCTTGCTTCTACATTATGCTTTTGTGACTTATCTTATGCTAGCCTTTTATGCTTTCCCAAATGTGCTTTAGATGATGTTTCTTTTTCCCTAGCTTAGGTACTCTTGAGGAGTTTGCCTTTGAGGATTTCTTACCTTCATTCTCCTTCATTCTCTTGTCTTTCATCTCTTCCACCAGCTTGCTAATCCCTCATGTCCTCCACCTTGCTAAGTATTGAGACTACACAATGTGATCTTGCTTGGGAATTTGATGCCCATTCTGTCTGGGGGAATCCTTTGTACATAATTATTGATCCTGAAAAAAATCCCCAAAAAATGATATATTGTCAAAAATTCTAAAAATAAAAAAATATCCTGAAAAATGACCATCTTAGTGAAAACCTAGCAATAGGCACTTTGATGTATCTCAAAAAAATTATATATTTCAAAAATACAAAAAAATCTAAAAAATTCAAAAAATTCAAAAAAATTATAAAGTCCTGAAAAAAGAAGAAAAAAATAAAAAAAATGAAAGAGAAAAACTTGTAATAAAATCCAAGTGGTGAAAACCTAGAAACAGGCGCTACTTGAGGCCTTTGCACCCCTATTTCTTAGCACATGTTCTCGACACTTAGCCTTTCTCTATCATGCCTTGTCCTTGTTGCCTTGGTTTGGAATTGGTCTTTGTCTTTGTCTAGGGGGCATAATTGTATTAGCTTCGGTCTTTTGGACATGTTCATCTTTAGGACATCTCACAAACAGTGTTTTTCAATACCATCCCAACCGTATTTTTCAATACAACCCTTGACATCGAGTGTTTTTCAACACTTATCAGTTTGGTCTTACCCCGTTTTGTCATGTGGTCTTACCTACTTGCAAACATTCGATCCTTATCCTCGAAACTCAGTGTCAGTTAACACACTTAAATTTTTAAACGTAACACTTAATGCTTAAGCTATGTCATGATCTTTTCTTTGTGTGTTGACTGTTATTGATTCTCGTTGAGTGTCCTTGTCTAATAAGTCTCTCCGTGCTGCATATCTAGAGGACTTGGGGCATGGGACATGTTTTTACTTGCTTCTTGTTTTATGCTTCACTGTTTGTTTTGTACAATCATTTTGTTGGTCATCCTGGCCTCTATGCCTTGATGTGAGCGTGGTTTTGTTACATTAAATTGGGTAAACTAACATCACAGTCATCTTGACCTTATATCTTTGATGCTTATGTTAGAATCTTTCCATATTTCAAATCCGATATACATAACATTCATATCTTCATAGTTGCACTCATGATTAGTGATGGTTGTGTGTTGTTTCTGATATAAATCACATTCATATCTTCATAGTTGCACTTGTGACTAGTGATGATTGTGTGATTTTCCAATGTCCGTTAATAATAGCCCAATGATAAAAATAAGTTCCTTGACATTCTCTAATGAATGATGAACACAAAGTCCTATGTTATAGTTGCTCTATTGCAAGTACACCTTTGCATTTTCATGTAGCTTGCATTGTTAGACTTTATGTTAGCTTGCATTTTTAGGTTGCATTATGAGTTTGTGAGGGTTTCCTTCATCTTTCTTGTGGACTTTTAATCAACTGTGTTCACGTTCTGATTTTCATTTCCTTATCTTCTTTCGTGATCTCAATCAAAATTTTCCATCTTAAACAATTGATTAATTTTGGGGTATTCTCTTTCCTAAGGAAAATTCTCTTTCTTCTCTCCATTTCTTTCCACCTCTTCCAAACTCCTATCTTCCATTTTCTTTCACCCCACTTCTTCTTCTTCTTCTTCTTCTTCTTCTTCTTCTTCTTCATCTTCTTATTCTTCTTCTTCTTCTTCTATCTTGCAATTTTCTACTTCTTTTCTTCTAATTCAATCTTGGGGCATAATATTTCATGCTTAATTATCTACCTTGATTCTGAGATCCTTATATCTTTCATCTTACATCAAGAACCTTATCTTTAGTTTGATTTGATCAAATTTATCATTTTGCTGTTTCTCCTCTATCTCATTTCAATTTCAATCACGAGGGGGTAGTACCTATCAAACTTCAATCCTTGATTCAGCTTTATCAATTATATCAGTCTTGCTTGAGATTCTTATCTCTGACATGTCAATTACTTATTTCGGTGTTGACTTTGTCTTTTTCAATTGTGCTTATTTTTTTCCTAATGTGTTCTCGAATCGACCACACGTCTGAGTTGTTTTGTGATCTCAAGTCGACCTCACAGTTCAACTGCATTCTTTGACTACATGTGTTCCCAAGTCAACCACACATTTTTCAAAGAGGGGCAAATGTATGCACCCTAAAATGGTCGCCTAGACTTTGGGCCCCATTTTATCATTTAATCATTTTATCAAATTTCTTGAATCAATGCTTTGGAATATTTTCAATTCAAATCAATTTCCTTGATCAAATTGTAATTAATTTAATTATTTCAATATTTCTTAAGGTTTGATCATTTTTATTTAATTAAAAGATTTAATCTCCCTTTTAATTAAATTCCTCTTATTTAATTAAATTCAATTTCCCCCATTTAATTAAATAAAATTCTTCTAATTTATTTAATTATAAAGAAAACCCCTCTTTTAATTAAATAAATAAAAATCCCCACTTAAAGCTCTTCTTTTGTTGAAAAAGGCAATAAATTAAATAGAAATTAAATAAAAATCCCTTTTTCTTCACATCATCCTAAGTGGTGGGATTTTTGCGTCTTAATCATAGCCTTTGATTTTTGCCTCTTAATCTGAACCGTTCACTTTCCTTTAAAAGGAGACCTCTCCATCTCATTTTCATATATTAGGTTTTCATAGTATTGTTTTGCTGCGGGTTTGGAGAGCAATTTTTGAGGAGGATTTGAGCACTCAAGCTTGGATATTGCAACTTCTCTCTTCTTGTCTTCTTCTTCTTGCATCCATGGCTACTCATGTAGATTAGTTTCATGTTTATTTCCATAGATTAAACTTGCATTTGTATTACCTTTCATTTAGATTAATTTCCTTTTTATGCATTTTAATCATATAGAGTAGATCTCATTTTTATGCTTTGAATCTCTTGTTTCATAGTGTACTTGCATAGGCAGTAACTAGGTCAATCTGAGGTTCTCCATTTCAAATCTTTGCACTCCATGACTAGAGAGCTATGGATCGATATTTGAGGCCTCATTCTTGAGCAACCTTGGATGGAATGATTCATAGAAGTGTGACACATTTTCATCACACACTTGGTAAAGACAACAAGTGACTCATCATGAAAGACAAAATACAATAGAACCAAAAGTAAAGTTGTTACAAGATTTCATAAGAAAACTTATTGGACTGCAAGGTCTTTGCAACAACTTCAAAACTGCTCTACCTTTTCCAAGTGGAACCTTTGTCTTCATCCTTTTATGCACAAAATCCTTTGCAAATGTTGACTACTTTAGGAAGTTGGAAAACTTCCACCTATTGAAATAACCCTGAGATGTTTCTGTTTCTTTTATTTATCTAGGGTATGTCTTCCCTTCCATACTGCAAACACCTCATAACTGGGCCAAGGGAAGTTAGCGATCTCAATCTTTTTGTTGTTCAACTCATCCCATTATGTTTTCCACAATTGAACTTCCTTTTTCCAAAACCCAAAATATGATTTGGCACTTTCAAATTTTTCCACAGTTCAGACAAACAAAATGGTGCTATCAAGGTTGATGAGGCTGTTCATTCTTCTTGACAACTCATCATCCATTTCTTCCATCTATTTCCCTTACTCTTGAATTTACCATCCTTCTTGAAAATGCTAGGGAATATTTCAAAACAAACTATAGAATATTGCCTTTTTAATATCTTTTCTCTCCTTTGGATGATAGTCCTCCTTATTTAAAAATCTAACAAGTCTTTGTTGGAGATTTGCTTCTGTGAAAATTGTTGATCGTATGTTTGTCATTGATGAAAATATATAATATATAGCGGTGTTCTATATGCAATTATTAGTATAGATGTTTGGGATCCTTGAGTATTTATTTCCATGGTGTACACATGTTCTGGTTGCTATATGCTTTCACACAGATTCATATATGCAGTTTCAGTGGAGATATGTTAATTTGTTTTGACAGTTACAGTGTCTGAAGATTATCTGTGAAGAGCCAACGTAATTACATTGTTTCTTGAGTTGCGCCTATCTTTAGGATATGCATTTCTATATTCATTTTTAGTTATGAGTTAACCATAATTATCTAAAGGTGCTAAACATGTTCTAACAGAAGCGGGATGAATGAGTCAATTTAGTAGAGCCGACTATGTGAAGCGTCACGTCTATTCAGTTTGAGTTGCGTGGTTCTAATTAGGTTGTGTGCTTGATTTGGCAGACTAAAGAAGTATTGAAGGGAATCCTAAAGCTAACTAAGATCACATATTTTGGGGAATATACTTATATTAGTTCATTTGATGAACGCTAAGTGTGAATGATAAGAGGAGAGACAGAAAAAGTATAGAACAAAATGTCCATTGTTTTGGGATAGTAAAGACATTTCATTCATCAAGAAAATATCTATGTGAAGAAGAAGTGAAAGCATAAAATACACTGGAACTGATCAAGACAATAGGTCTACTCAAACAGTTCATTTATTAGATATAGTGCATATCTATTTTATTGAAGGTTGCAACCTTCATCATTTTAGCAGTGAGCTTTTTTGGACAGTGAGTCCTCACCCCTAACAGGGTTATTTGTAAAAGACTCCTAACAGGGTCTGACCCTTAACCAGGTCACTGTACTTATTGCATTGTAAAGATCAACTCCTAATAGGGTTGTAAGATATTCTAACAAGGATTATTATACTCAAGTACAGTTCTTTATGGGTGCTAATTCTCACTGGGGTTTTTACCTATTTGGTTTCCTCGTAACCAAAATTTTTGTGTTCTATCTTGTGTTATTTGAATGTGTTAATGCTTAATGTTTAATTGGAGAAAAGAATTAAAATAGCTGATAACTGATTCACCCCCCCTCTCAAGTATCCCTTGGGACTATTCTAACAATTGGTATCAGAGCTAAGTGCCTTGGAGCGAAAGCCTAATAGCTTAAGGTAGATCAAATGGCGTACTTCAGGAAAGAGAGTCCTAAGTTTGATGGAGAGAACTATCTTGAATGGAAGAAAAAAATGATAACACATCTTCAGTGCATTGGTTTTGAGATCTATGAGATTTACACTCATGCAATTGATGTTCCCACCTTGAAAGACCTTGCAGAAGAAGACTCTACAATTAAACAAAAAGAAGTATTCACTCATAATGCAATTGCCAAGGAGGCCCTAATCAGTGCCCTATCTGATAGTGAATTTTCTGAGATCAAGAAAGCAAAAAAATCATATTCAATTTCAAAATACTTAGAAGATATGTTTGAAGGAGACATCCAAGCAAATAATGCATGCAAAAAGACATGGAAGAAAAGATACAATAATTTAGAGATGCTACCTGAAGAGAACATCAGATCTTATAATCAAAGGATTAATGAAGCAGTATTAGGTATCAGGAATAATGGTGGAGAAATTTTAGAGGATGATATAATGGACAAACTAATGACAACATTGATAGAAGATTATGAAAGTAATATTAACATCTTGGATGAAACCATGCAATTCTCAAAGGACTTCAAACGAGAAACCCCGATCAACAAAATATCTGCATTTGAGATACCAAGATTGAAGACAAAACCTAAAATGGAAACAACCTTCAAAGCCTCAGTCCATGGTAAGAAATCCTTAAGTAGCCCTAATAATAATGAGAAGGAAGAAGTTGATACTGAACTAGAAGAAATGATTGCTAATAAGGAAATAAAAGGCAAAGGGAAATATGAAGGATAGCTACCATTCAAATGTTTTTCATGCAACATAGTTGGCCACTTTGCATCCAAGTGTCCTACAAGAGTCAATAAGTTCAGATTAGATTACAAGCCCAAATACACTAAGGAATGCTATCATGCTAAAGATGGTGTAACTAATGATGATTCAAGAGAAGATGAAATAGGATTTTTTTCCATTAAAGACATTGAGAAAATTCTTGAGGAGATGGACATTGAAGATGAAAAAGAAGCACAAGAGTTAGCATTAGTTACCAAAGAAGACATCAGAACAGACTGGATCATAAATAGCAGGTGTTCACATCACATGATAGGTGACAAAGATATTTTTTTACATCTAGATAAGTACAAAGGTGGCATGGTTAGATTTGGAGATAACACTCACAAACCTATCATAGGCAGAGGATCTATCACCTTAGATGGAAAGAACAAGACATATGATGCTCTTTATGTTGATGGTTTGCATCATAACCTACCAAGTGTTGGGCAACTGTTAGATAAAGGATACTAGTTGGAATTCAAGAATAATAGATGTATTATCAACAACAAACAAGGAGACATGATTGCATTAGGCTCAAAGACCAAAGGTAATTTCTTTCAGCTCAACTCTGAAGTAAGTTGTTTTATTGGAAAAGTGGATGACAGTTGGCTATGGCACTAGAGACTTTGTCATATCAATTTTGACAACATAGTAAAGATAAGTAATGTAAATGCAGTAAGAGACCTTCCAAGTATTGCAAGACCATTTGATACTATGTGCAGGGAATGTGTGATGGGGAAGCATGTGAGGACCTATTCAGGACTAAACAGAACTCTATAGAGAACAAATTAGATCTGATACATGCAGACCTATGTGGACCTACTCAAATAAGATCATACTATGGAGAAAGGTATTTTATTCTGTTTGTTGATGATTTCCCAAGGATGATGTGGGTTGCATTCTTAAAAGACAAATTTGAAGGTTTTGAGAAGTTCAAAGTATTCAAAGCTAAGGTTGAAAATGAATCTAGATTAAAGATAAAATGTTTGAGATCAAATAGAGGAGGAGAATTCACCTCTGACCAGTTTTATGACTACTATGAAGAACATGGAATCAAAAGATAGTTAAGTGCACCTAGAACCCCTCAACATAATGGGATTGTAAAAAGAAGGAACATGATAATACTTGACACAACGTGCACTATCATGATTGAAGGAAAGGTTTCCCATACCTATTGGAGAGATGTGGTCAATACATTAGTCTATACTATCAATAGAATCCAGTTATGGCCAGGCATAGACAAGACACCTTATGAAATTTGGTTTGGTAATGTACCTACTGTAAAATACTTAAGAATCTTTGGAAGCAAGTGCTACATCAAGAGAGATGACAGTATTGGTAAGTTTGATGCTAGAAGAAATGAAGGTATTTTTCTTGGTTAATCCACTAAAAGCAAAGCCTATAGATGTTTTAATCTAAGATTGAAGAAGATCATTGAAAGTACTTATGTAAAGATTGATGAGAAGTTTATGATTCAAGAAAGATACTATGAATGTGCTCCCATGATTGAAGATGAACCCAGACCTATCAGTAAGGACATTGTTATTGAAGAAATATTTGACTGTATGGATGTTTCATGCAACAATATTGAACCGAGTCAAGAAGAATCACAAATTATAGATGAGAGTGTTACTCCTAAAAACTCAAAATACACATCCAAAGACCACTCTAAGGAAGACATCATTGGAGATTTGACAAGATCCAGAGAAAAATGTTCAACCATTGATGAAGAGGTATGCTTACTTTCTCAGATTGAACCCTTAAGTGTTGAAGGTGTGTGCAATGATTCAGATTGGAAAAGTGCTATGCAAGAAGAATTGGATCAGATAATCAAGAATGATACATGGGAACTGGTCCCTAGACCTTGTGACAAGAATGTGATTGGAACAAAGTGGATATTCAAGAATAAGATAAATGAACAAGGTACAGTTGTAAGAAACAAAGCAAGACTGGTATGTAAAGGATATGCACAAAGAGAAGGAATAGACTACATTGATACATTTTCCCCTGTGAGAAGACTAGAAGCTATCGAGTTTTTTATGGCCTATGCAACATTCAAGAACTTTAAAGTATATCAAATGGATGTCAAGTTAGCTTTTCTGAATGGTGACTTGAAGGAAGAAGTTTACATAGAACAACCTGAAGGGTTTAATCTATTAGACAAACCAGACATGGTATGCAGACTAAAGAAAGCACTTTATGGACTTAGATAGGCCCCAAGAGCATGGTATGAGAGACTTGATGGTTACTTAAAAAAGATAGGATTTAGAAAAGGAGAACAGATTGTAACTTATTCATAAGAGAGACAGATAAAGTATTAGTACTTGTTTCTATTTTTGTTTATGACATTATCTTTGGAGGTAATGAGAAGCTTAGTGTAAAATTTTCCAAAGAGATGCAAAGTGAGTTTGAAATGAGAATGATTAGACGTATCAAATATTTTTTGGGATTGAATGTAAAACAAATAGACAAAGGCATATTTATAAATAGTCTAAGTATGTGAAGGAAATATTGAAGACTTTCAAAATGGAAGATTTCAAACTAGTAAGCACCCCCATGATAACTGGAAGCAAGCTTTCTAAAGATGATGATTCCATAGTAGTTGACAAGACACTATACAAGTCTATAATTGGAAAAATCATATATCTTACTCAATCTAGACCAGATATTTCCAATGCAGTTGGCATTGTTGGAAGATTTGCAGTTGAACCTAAACAAAATCACCTAATGGCAATAAAAATAATATTTAGATACTTAAAGGGGACTATAGACTATGGTTTATGGTATCCTAACTTAGAGAATATACAACTTCATGTATATATAGATGTAGATTGGGTAGGTTGTGTTGATGATAGGAAGAGTACCTCAGGAGGAGCAGTATTTCTTGGAGACAGATTGGTTACTTGAACAAGCAAGAAGAAAAACTATATCTCTCAGTCGATAGCATAAGATAAGTATGTTGCAACAACACTAAATTATTCAACAATGGTTTGGATCAAATAGATGATTAAATACTTTGGTATTTAGATTGATTATCCTAGTATTATTCTCTATGATAACACTAGCACTATCAATATGTGAAAGAACCCTGTGATGAACGCAAAGACAAAACACATTGAGATCAAATATCACTTTCTACTTGAGTAAAAGTTGCAGACAGAGAAGTAAAGTTTGATTATGTGAGCACTAAAGAACAGTTAGCAGATATTTTTACAAAGCCTTTATCAAAAGATACTTTTGAGTATCTCAGGGAAAAGCTGGGAGTAATTCCCATTCTCGAGTCTGATTAGAATTTGCAGCAAAGAGCATCAGTCCTTGGTGACTGATGAATGGTTTACTACTCTACTTCTAGAGTAGTACCTGTGCTTATTTTTGATTGGCACCCTTTTCCATTGATGTCAAAGAGGGAGTATATAGTAAGGGGGAATATATACTCTGGGGGAGTATATAGTCATGAAAATAAAAACACAGTCAGGGAGCTGCAATAGTGAAGAGGAACCCTTGATGAAGATATTGAGAAGATTGTAAAAAGAAAGGAATCACTTTTGGATTGATGGTATTTTTAATCATATGTTGTCATCAATGTCAAAGGGGGAGATTGTTGGAGATTTGCTTCTGTGAAAATTGTTGATCGTATGTTTGTCATTTGTGACAACATATAATATACATTGGTGTTCTATATGCAATTATCAGTATAGATGTTTGGGAGCCTTGCATGTTTATTTCCATGGTGTACACATGTTTTGGTTTCTATATGCATTCACGTAGATTCAGATATGCAGTTTTAGTGGAGATATGTTAATCTATTTTGATAGTTATAGTGTTTGAAGATTATTTGTGAAGAGTTGACGTAATTAAATTGTTTCTTGAGTTTCACCTATCTTCAGGATATGCGTGTTTGTATTCATGTTTAGTTATGAGTTAATGATAATTATCTAAAGGTGCTAAATGTTTTCTAACAGAAGTGAGATGAATGAGTCAATTTGGTAGAGCCAACTATGTGAAGCATCATGTCTATTCAGTTTGAGTTACATGGTTCTAATCAGGTTGCGTGCTTGATTTGGTGGACTAAATAAGTATTGAAGGGACTCCTAAAGCCAAGTAAGATCACATCTTTTGGGGAAGATACTTATAGTAGTTCATTTGATGAACACTAAGTGCGAATGATAAGAGGAGAGACATAAAAAGTACATAACATAATATCCATTGTTTTGGGACAGTAAAGACATTTCATTCATTAAGAAAATATCTATGTGAAGAAGAAGTGAAAGCATACAATGCACTGGAACTGAGCAAGATAGCAGGTCTACTCAAACAGTTCATTTATCAGATATAGTGCATATCTATTTTACTAAAGGTTGCAGCCTTCATCATTTTAGTAGTGAGCTTTTTTGGACAGTGAGTCCTCACCCCTAATCTAGGTCACTATACTTATTGCATTGTAAAGATCAACTCCTAATAGGGTTGTAAGATCTTCTAATGGGGATTATTATACTCAAGTACAGTTCTTTGTGGGTGCTAATTCCCACCGGGGTTTTTACCTATTTGGTTTTCCCGTAACCAAAATTGTTGTGTTCTATCTTGTGTTATCTGAATGTGTTAATGCTTAATGTTTAATTGGAGAAAAGAATTAAACTAGCTGATAACTGATTCACCCCCCCTCTCAGTTATCCCTTGGGACTATTCCAACAGTCTTGACAAACTTGTAGGTGTTTTTATTACATCATCAACATTTTCCTCTGTTTTAGATAAAGAATAAAATAATTTTAACTATGACTTCCTTCCTATCCATTTGTCCAAAATTGGCTGCAGAGTAGCTTTATCTTCATCAAAATAATTTAGAATGCTTACAATTCTTTCCCCACCCAAATAAATAGAAGTAGGCTCTATACTTTTAGCAAACTACATAATCGTATCTCTTACCTTCTCCTCAAAATTTTGATCTACCATATATTTTTCCCTTATGAACATTTCACTTTCCTCTTCTAATCTCTTTCTTTCAGCTTTTAATTTTTCTTTCTCCAAGGTTAGCTCTGCTTCCGAGTTATAACTAGAGGGAAGAGGGGGAGGAGGGATCTCTATAATAGTAATAGAGGATGAAGGCTAGGAAAGATAATTGGTAATCATCCTATTAGGATATTCTGTAATTGATTTTTGGCCCCTTAATTGTGTAATTATTCTATCTTGTTCACTAATCACCTTCTTTTGCTCATTGTAATCTTGGAGGACTGTCTCTAATTTTACCTTGAGATATTCCTTTTCCTTGGCCTCCTTTTCTACCACTTTCAAACTAAACTTAGTAGTTTCTAAGATTGCACAAGATGCTTCCACACCTGAGGTCTCCCCTACTCTTCTTACCATTAAGCTACCATAATAGTGAGCCTTAACAAGTTCATTCCTTTTCCTATTTTCTTCTCTCTTTAGAGACCACATGACAAGGGAAACATGATCTTCACTAAAAATAACCCCTTTGATGGCTTGTTCAGCTGCCTCTTGTGTATCATGTATGGTCTTTGTTTGTTTCCTTACAACATCAAAAACAATAGTATCAATGATATCCCATTTTGGAAGAATGAGGACTCCTTCCTTTCTCATGACCAATTATCTTCCCTCCTCAAGGGTGATATTTCCAAACTTTTATAACATTTCATGTTTAACTTCAGCCTAAATATCATGCATATCTCTATTTGGTTGTTCCTCTTGTTTCTTTTGACATGTTTCTTTAAATTGATTAATGTGGGTTCTCCATAGGAATTGTATGAATGCCCTGGCTTTTGTAAAACTATCATCTACCAAGAATTCATCACTTGCCTACTTGGTTATAGGATCCAACTCTTTACTGGAAAATTCTACCATAGTTAAATCCATTTCAATCCTTTTGGGTGCTTCTGGCATTCCTTGTCTAATTTCTTGACGAGTGAAACAAATCTACCCCATGCTTCTCATTTGTAGCATTTGTTCTGCCACTCTCTATTCATCAACATGTAGTGGGTACTAAGAGGGTGAATACATACCTTCACTCTATTGTATATCTTCTTCTATCCTTTGCCTCTTTGGAGAAGGCTGAGACTCAGGATCAATATCAATAGGTCTCTTCCATTTTGAAGTGGAAGGCTCCTCAATTTGCTTGGAAAAAGAGGGCGCATCTTGTAATTGGTGACCCCTCTAGGATGTATCTCCCCTGGACATTACTACACTGTATCATGGCCTTTGGTGAAAAAAATATTCACATGGTGGAACAAGCCTAGAAAATGTTGACTTACTTAAGATAACCTTGGGCTTATCTGGCTCTGGCTTCATGACTGCATCCTTCTTCTGATTTAGAGTTTTCATGATTTCTTCAAAAAGTGTCATCGAAGAATCAATTTTCTTCTCCATAGGCTCAAAAGCCTTTAATGGGTCATAACCCTTATCAAAACACTATACAAACTCAAGGGTCTTCTTATGTACTAGCCACATTTCCTTTTTGATTTCTTGCTCCTGTAATTTGAATTCATTTCTAATGACATCCTTAGGGAAGTGGAGTTGGTGGTCCATCACCACACACCTAGTTCTCCTTTTAAACATATCACTCAAAAACCCCTCGGGGTCAACACACTTTTCCGCTGATGTTTCCAATCTATAAGGCTTTTAAAATTTACTCATATGCACCCATCCACCCTTGGTGATAACAAACTTATGGGCAATAGTGATGGTAGGAAAAATAGAATCCCTACCATTCCCTAGAAAGGAAACCTCTTGTAGACCACCAATTTGTCTGATTATTTCAATAATATCAAATTTTAGGGGGACTTGGTAAGGGAGTATATATGGGGTACCTTTGAAACCATACACTCTAAACATAGTTGACACAGGATATATAATGATGTCCCCCCCCATTTGGCACTATTTTTATCTCTTTATCATATTTCTTTGGTCTTATGAAAGACAACAAAGCTTTTGGGATCTTGGGGTTTTCAAGAAACAATAAGTCTCTAAGCCTAGAAGAAAAGCACCTATCAAAAATAACATAATTGACATCTTCTCTATCCCAGGACAAGTCCAAAATCCATAGTTGAACTAGAATTTATTCTCCATCCTTGGTCCTCATACGATCCTCTTTCTTTTCAAAATAACTAGCACCTTTATATAGAAACATGTGCATTAACAAAGGATACCATCCAAATGGTTTATCAATCTTTGATTTCTAAATACCAATTAAACCATTATGGATTAAATCAGCCACAAAAGGTGCAAATTCAAAGATAATAGCAAGATGAGGATGGAGAATCTAAACCATCATAAACATGTAATGTACTGACATCTTTGTTTCTACATAATTCCCAAAAATTTGGCTCAAGGAGTAATACATACCCTTTTCCTTCCTATTGAAATAATCCAATTTAAATGGTTCTAGGGTATTTGGACCCATCATGGTCAATCCTCCAACCTTGTCAAAAAATTCCCTTAGAGGCCCACTCCTAAAATAATTCCTTTGAGCTTTGTATGCTTCATTGAAAGTGTCAAAATTAATCTCATCAAGCTGGGTAGAGGGTTCATTCAATTTGAAAACTTCCTAGATCTCATTAGCAATGATGCTTATCAAAGGATCAACATACACACCTCTTAATACCCTAGACACTGGCTCATAATGATTGGCTACGTGAAGAAAGATGTCAACATCCATGAATTTTTTGGGACCACCATCTTCCCCACATCAAATTGCCATATATTTCTATTAGGAGCATAAGCATTTCTCTGACTAAAACCCACTCTGAACAAATCCAAACTATACATGCTAACATTGGTGTCCCTCATCCAATTACCCTTATCATACAAGTCCTCACCTATAATAAATTGAGGGTTTCTTGGTACCAATTCCTTTACTGTAGAAGAGTCATTTGTAGACCTATTTAGTTGTTCAAGAAAGTCATCACACACAACTCTCTCCTAATAATCTATTTTGCCCTCAAATTCTCTACACGGTGCCATTTTAAATAGTTAGGGTATTGTAATAGAAAGGTTTAATTGAAAACAAAAAACCCTAATTCCTTCAAGCTTTTAACTAGACCAACACTTAGATTCATAGGGTGTAGAAAAAACCAAACAAAATGACTTACTTGCTTCGAAAGATGCCAGAGAAAAAAATAAGACGTTGCAATTTAACTCCACTTAGTCGCTCTATAAATTGTAACATTTGAAACATAAAATAGAGAAATCATGGTATAAACTTGCTAGAAGTTAGCATTAATTTTTAATAGGATGGCCACATGCTCTGCAATTACTCCTTCATGTTTGAAAAATCCATGGATCCAATGGTACAACAAAACCTCTTTCAGTAGAAAATTTGAAACTTTAAAACATGGTCATTGATTTAAAATATTTTAGCATATCGTGCGACCCACAAAAGTGAATTAGACAGGTGTCATTCAGGCGTGATCCTGCAATGAGTAAACCTGATGCATCTTTGGATCAAGGCATCATGCAGACCATTGGATGGGAACAAATCTATGCCATCTTTAGTTGTTTTTATAACCCCAGACCCACGATCTCAGAAAGCCATGTGTTGCTCAGGTGCAATACCGCAATGAATAAAACCTTACACAACTTCTCTTAGTGTCATCACGCTAGCCATTGGATCAATTATGATATGCTCAATACTTTAATTCTTTTTCCCCACTTTTACAAGATATCAGATGGACAAGTGTCAACTATTTGTGATCCCACAATGAATAAACTACACTCATCTATTGTTCAAGGAAAATTTCCTGCCGTCAGATGAAAAAGAATTTCTCTGAACTTTATCTTAACTTAAACCTCAGTCTGACCCCAACATTTCCAAGTGTCTCATAGGCGTGATGCCTTGAAGAATAATTTCATCACATCTTCTATTAACGGGATCATGCCCACCATTAAATTCACTTTAATCGAACCATGATCTACCTACCTTCCGCTTTGAAAACTCCGGTCCCACAATCTGGAAAGGACACTTGTCACCCAGGCATGATGCCTTGATGAATATTATTCATACATATTTTGATAAAGGGAAAGAACCAAATCTTAGATTGAAATTAACTTTCTCGACATCTTGTGACATATAAAACATTATGGGGACTTAAACTTAGGAAAAATTGGAACACAGACCCCGCTAGGAATTTGGACCTAAAACAAAAAGGGCCCTGACCATGATAACTTAAGACACATGTTTTAGAAGAACAACTTAAGTGACCCCAAAAATTAATGCATAGACATAAAAGGAACGTGAGACTTAGGGATTTTTGAAACAAAAAGAAACCAAGGGTTTTTAAAAAAGGATAACCAAAACTAAAAAATAGACAAGACCTCAAGGGAGAGCATGAACATAACATACAAAGATTTAGCACCAAAAAAATTTATAGTCCAAATAGACCACTTTCATAAAACCTTGGGGAAATTTCTTTTGGGTTGTTATGCCTTTTGGAGTAAAAAATGCTGATGCTACTTATCTTTCATGATTATATCCACACGATTATAGAATACTATGTTGATGATATTTTGATTAAGTCATTTCTTGCACAGACCATGTTCATGTTCTTAGAAAAAAAATTGAACTTATTAAAAAATATAACATGTGTTTAAATCCCCAAAAATGTGCCTTTGGTGTGGAAAGTGAAAAACTTATTGGATTCATATTTCAAATAGGGAAATTGAAGTGGATACGAATGATATTGATGCTATTGTTAATACGCCTCCTGTAGACACCTAAATTTGGTCAACCAAATCAAACAGAAAATAAAGTGAGCAAATCAAGAAAAATAAGAAATTAATTGAATTATCAAAAGCATTTGGATTAATTAAATCAAATAATCAAATAATTGTGCAATTAAGATTAATCAATTAATTGCATAGTTAAAGTCCAATTAATTCCAACCCATTCAAGGGTGTACATGGCTAAACAATTTAATTAAACCATTTAATTAATTCCTAATATTTCTCACCCATCACATGGGAAAACCAATTTCAACCAATGATAATTCAAAGAATGAGCTCACATGGATCTAGGCTAAATTGATCCTCCATCACACATCTTGGAGTTTCATCTTGACCACTCATTTTGTCCCCTTATTTGAAACCATCATTTAAATTGTCTTAACCTTTGAGATAATTAACTAAACCTAACCCTAATCAAGGTTAAATCAACTCTATCCCCTACCCTTGGTAAATCCTTTAAATAGAGGCCATTTTGAGTGCAAAGCATATCACATACATTTATGAGCTAAGCATCATCACTACAGGCATTTTGATTTGGAGTTCATAGCTTCCATTTTGAGTTCAATTTGAAATTAGTGTTCATCTTTGAAGTATTTTAGAATATTTTGAGCGGAAGAGGCATAATCACATCAAATTGATGACATTAATTTTGCCATTAGTACACTTAGTGGAAAACATTGGTAGAGATCATCGGTACAAGCATTACCGACGGACTACAAGCATTACCAGCAAACAGCGAGCATACCTGACAGAACATAGAGGTCATGAAACATGCTAAGTATGGAATTGACCGATGATCACTGACAAGTGTTGCACTGATGAAGTGAACAGGACATCACCGAAGGGTCAATAACATAACATTGAGATCATCACCGACGACACAGTTTTGAGAACAAAACTGATAGAGCACAGAAAAAGCATACCTGGTGTCCAGTTCAAGAAAGGAACACCGACGACCAAGAAAACTGACTGTCAGAACCGACAGTCATTTAGAGAACCCGCAAAAAGTGGATCTAAGTTTTACACGTTAGATAAAGCATTGTAATTCTATTTATAGAGTTTTAATTTGTTTTAAATCATAACTTGAGGGTCAAGCAAGCTTTATGTAAATGTTTTAAAGAATCCTAATAGATCTAAAACATATCTAACTAAATATCAAGGTCAAGTTGTAAACCTTGGATCTAGAGTTAACTTGTGAAGCGTGAATCAAGAATTGAGCCAAAATCTAGTATAAATAGATGTTCAAATCAATTGTGA
>MU219084.1:246885-262509 GCA_018584345.1 Thuja plicata
ATTGCATACATCATCAGATCAAAGACTTATGTAGTTGCATTCTAACAAGTGCATCACATCTAAAATCCTTTTGTAGAAGGTGGACTTAACCGTTCTTTCCAAATCTCTTAACAGAGTGCACACTTAAAAGTGTTTCTAAAGCTTCAAATGAAGTAGATCTTAATAGGTCTCCACTATAATACTCCTAAGAGGGTAGGTCATCAGAAGTGACCAAAATTGTAAAGCCTTAATCGACCCCTTCTTATCTGTAGATAGTGAAGTCTTGTGGGTAATAATCCCCACCGTAGTTTTTACTTCCTAATAGGAGTTTTCTGCGATATCATATCTTGTGTTATGTGTTATCTATTTTCATGAATATTTCTTTTATGGTTACATATTAAAGAACTTATGATATTAAATGATTGCATATACATAATGAAAGATGAACAATTAGATAAGATAATTTACAAAGTGATGATTAAGGGTTAATGGGCTAACCAAGAAATTTTTTAGAGGTACTGATTCACCCCTCCCCTCTCAGTACATCATTCCAATATAATTCCAACAATTGGTATCACAGCTAAGTCTCTCTCTTAAAAAGCTTAAAGACTTGAGAGAAAATATCAGAGCAATGGACAAGTTCAGACTGGTCAAGACTATTGAGAATGAGCAGTTACAAATGCAAATAAACTATGAATAGTATAAAGAGGCGAGAATAAAACTGAGAAAATTTCTTGACGAAAGAAAGATTATGGCAACCAGGCTGAATGAGAAAGACTACAAAGAATTGGAAATACAAGATTACTTTGAAACAACAGAATCATCAATGAGAAAAGCTTCAGACACATCAATAGAACAAATTACAAGTCTACAAGAGGTCAATCTACATCTGATAGATCAAATCAAGATGCTGAAAATCAGTCAAGAGACTCAAATGGTGAAAATGATTGATGTCATGAATGATGCAAGAAAATCTGAAAATGAAAGAACACTAGCCATTAATGATAGGAGGAAAATTACAGAGAAACTACAAGAGAAGGAATCAAAGATTCAAAGACTTACTAAGCATCACCATGAGGTTACCAACCAGATTATTCTTATGAGTCAAGAAGAAAATAGATTAAATACAGAACTCATTGAAAGAATACAAATCATTGGTGAGATAAGAGAAGAGAATGAAAAATTGAAGCACGTAATCAAAGTCCAAAATCAACACAATGAATTAATCAAAAAGGTTGAAGATAGAAACAAAAGGATGGATGATTTTCTTGATGGACAAAGAAGAGTCAACAACTATACAGGATTAGGGTACAATGAGAATGGTGAATCTTCTAATCAACCGGATCAGAGGAATGCTTTCACAACCCCAAGATCCAAGAAGCTATCATGCAATCACTGTGGAAAACTAGGCCACACCTCAAACATTTGTAGAAGCAAAATGAAAGGTATTTCTCAAGAACAATCTACTTTTATTGGTAATTGTTATAAATGTCAAAAGAAAGGACACAAGGCACATGAGTGCAGATCCAAAGTGACAAATCCAAAGAGAAAAACCTACATGGACAAGTATTGTCCTACATGCAAGATGAATGGGCATACACATAAGGAATGATGGAAAAAGAACAACAAGGCATGGACACCAAAGGAAAATGATAAAAGATACAAGCCAACAAGAGTTGGTAACTCATATGTTTGGGACTATAACACATGGGTAAACTGCACAGCATGTGGAAGGTATGGTCATATTGCTGACAAATGTATGAGAAAGTGAACCAGAAGGTCAAGAGGTTGGACCAATCTAGGTATGGCATGGTTAAATTGTCATAAGGTTGGACAAGTAATAAAAGATTGCAAAGACCAACTGACAGACACAAGTACACATCCCAATGGAAATACCATTGATGACATCAAAAGAATGAGAAACAAGATGTGGGTAAAAGCCACAAAAATTGAAGGTGCTAGAAAAAGCAATGCAAATGGTGACACCTCATTCAATGGATCTAGTGACATCACTACATCCAACTAGATTGCACAAGTATGGAACTGCATTATGATAAGTTATATTATACATTGGTTCCATTACACATAGTTCATATTGAAATATTAGCATGAATAGAGATGCAAAATATTGTTATTTTCTAAACTATTGAAATGCAATCATCGGTTCTTGGGCACAATTTGCATCAGTGAACACACATAGAAACATTATCACTACTTATCAGAATGTATCAGTCATTACACAAGCTAAGTGTAAACCGACAGATATTGGTGAACGTTGAATCAACAAAAGCTGTCTTCGCAACCTCACCAACAATCATCGGTGAAGTCTCCAAAACCGCTAGCAACCCCAACACTTTGCACAGACATCAAAGATGTTGTGAATGTCTCTACTGACAAAATTAGTCTTCATAAACCGATGAGTTGGTAAGCATTAATGCCAACTTAGGGCGCAAAAAGGTTATAAAATCCTGACGGGTAAACTCATTTTTGCACTTGCAATTTTTGAGCAGAGAAGAGTAGACCAGAGTGATTTAAGAGAAATTTGGAATGCGACCTAGCAGAAATCATTTTGACATGAAGCATTCACATTAACAGGCAATCACAGAGAATCCATAAGTAACAACACTCACTGACCGCACTATTTTATTTACGATAAGCCCTAAATTGCAAACAAGATGGCATCGACTTCTAGAGTTGAGAAAATTAAGGATGATAAGAAGAAATACTTCAAGCTTATCAGCAAAGGCTTGTGTGCTAAACCTAAATACAAGTTACACCCTGAAATAGCTTCACAACCTGATGATTTTGGAGCATTCTCCAGAATCCCACCTAGGGTTTTATTGGTAGAGGACATAAGGTCCTATATTCACTATAAGATCTCAGAAATAGGAGATCTAGACCTAGATAATTCCTATAGGGAACTATGTGATGATGCTAGAAAGCTCAAAGAAGAGCACAGACACTTGGAAGTAAAGGGACTCACAAATGCACTACATTTTCCCAAGGTCTTCAAAATAGAATGGATAAAGATTGTTCTTAGCAGAGTCCACAACAAGACTCTATGGCTAAACAAGCCAAAGATAATAAAAAAAGATGTTATTCACATGGTTACTGGTTATCCTACAACCGATAAACCACAAGATCACAAACACCCATCTCTGATAGAAGTGGAAAAATTGACTAGTGCTAAGTCAGATAAAAGAGCACTAAAGGTCAACACCATTACCGACGTAGAGCTGAAGTTTGGAGCATGTGTTGTTGGATATAAGATCTTCCAAGCAAGCTGAATGAATAGCATATCTAGTACTGCTATGAGCACAACATACAAGATTATCAAATAGGGGAAGAAGATGGATCTTGTAGAGATCCTGTTACATCAATTGGAGGAGAACATGCGCACAATAAGGTCTTCAAGGACAAACACTTGTAAGTTTGGTTCCCTCATAATGTGCATATTATTTTACTTTGAAGAATACTTTCCTTCCATTGGAAAAGTGGTATGGGACACAAGCAGACCTATAACTATTCAGATAAGTGAATTTAAAGAATCACTAGGAATAGATTTTGACAATGTTATGCATGAGTATTTCAAAACCATTAAGGAAATGCTGCAAGCTAGAACTAGAATTCCTAAAAGTCTAATAGAGGAACACCAAGAAGACATATGTTTCATGGTAGATATTGATTTTACATACATCCAAGTAGTAGTACCAAGGAAATCATGGCTTTCAAAACTAGAATATGAAATCAAAATAGGATTGGCCAATGAGTGCATTGAGGCACTATTAAATGAACCAATAGACAGCAAGCTACTAAGATTTGGTACCTATGAAGAGGCCAAATAGAAGATCAAAACAAATCTTGTTGTCAAGAAGGATGTAAAATAGTCAAAAAGAATGGTGAATAATTTGAAAAAGAACTTGAATATATCTTCTGAAGGAGAAGAAGAAAGAGAAGCTGAAGAGGAACAAGAGGGTAAGGAGGAACTCACCAAGGACTAGATTCCCATCAGTGATACAGTAGAGAAAAATGAATCAGAGGAAGAGAAGCCTGATTCACCACCTCCTCCTCCACCTAAGAAGTCAAGAACAAGGATTCAAACATCACATGATGCAACTCCTTCTCAAATGGCAAAAGGAAAGGTGTATAAAAGGAAACTTGACACACCAAAGACAAAACTACTAGTTAGGGCACCTGCCAAAAGGAGAAAATTTGTTTAGACAAATGAGGATTTAGAAGACGCAGCTATGGATGAACCTGACACTAAAAAACAAGAAAAGGAAATAACAAAGGTTACATCACCCATTGAAGACATTAATGAAATATGTAAGTATATTTCTAAGGCTGCATCTCTTGGACATCCTAAGATTAGGAAATGGTTAAGATGGGATTCTGTAGAACAAAATAAGTTTGAATATGCACTTATTGCTAAGATGTGCAGACACTACAATATCCCACTACAATTCACTACACGTGATGTCCCACAATAACTATTAATTAGAATTTATTCTAGATTCACTTTTGCACTTCATGAGGAGAAAAGGATAAGAGTACAGGTACTGGTTTCTCTTATGCCTCCTGAATCAAAAAGAGAAGAAATCAATGAAATCATGGAGAAACATGTGAAAAGTTTATCACCTAAGTTGAGAGCTTATAAATTTCTTGAAGAGAAGCTTATAGAGCTAGAACAAGAAACCCATGATACATGGAGTAAGATACTCAATCCTAATGAGAAAAGAAATTATGAGCAGGAAATCGCCAATCAGAGAGATAACTCAATAGCAAAGTTAGACAGTGAAGAAGTACAAATAACTGGCCAGAAATAGATTGACATTATAGATGAAGAATGGCCAAAAGATGGTGAAGATGATCAAATACCAGCAAGTCAAATACACATCATTTTAGAGGATGAAGAAGTTACCAAAGAAGAATTGTCAATAAAAGGTAACTTAACTGATGATATAAATGATGAATCTTGGCTGGACAACATTGTCAATGACACCACTGTAACCACCTAAATTTGGTTTATTCCAACTATGGACCCTATTTTCCCTACGTGTGATCATACCCTCGATTATGTCCAAATGACTCTGTTATTGCTTGGTATAATTCTTCAAATCAATTTAATGTCCTAGGTGATTCTATCACTGAATTATATTAACTATTATAGCCATATAATTTAAATCAATTCAAACCAATTAAATCAAATCAAAATCAAACATGGCTATAGTATTTAATTATAAAGGAATTGAATAAATCCCTAAATCAATTACCCACTTGCAATTAACCCATTCCCCTAGCCTATTTAATTTAATTAAAAAGGCTATAGTCCCCTTAATTATTAAAAAGTAATAAAAAGCTTAAATAATTAAATTCCTATTTTTGAATGAATTAAATAAGTTTAATTTATTTAATTAATATTCTCCTAAACCCCAACCTAACCTATCTCAACCACTTCTACCCTAGGTTCTAACCCTTCTCAACCCATTCACCCTTGCTAATCTAATTCTAATCCTAATTCTACCCTAACCCACCTCCTAATGTTGTCACATTCCATTAAGGAATGCTTAGCAACTCAACCCACTTGAGAAAGTCCACTTTCTCAAGCTTGACTTTCTCAAGTCCACCTTCCCAAGCCACCCTCTTACACTCTCCCCATGCTTCTTTAAGCATTTCATTAATGCCTCATTAATGAAGATGCCTTAAGCCTATGTCTCCTCCATGCCTCATTAATGCCCAAGGCATTAATGGCTCTTACACCTCCATTATTGAGTCCCTTAACTCATTAATGAGCCTTGTCTCCCCTCTCTCTCTCTCTCTCATTATTCTATAAATAGAAGCCATTTTTGAGAGCAAATAGGCCTTCATCTATTATTGTAAATGCATTGTTATGCTATTAGATTAATCTTAGACACATATTTCACTTCTTATTTCATGCTTTTGCATTATTCTTATTTCCATTCTTAGAGCTAGAATGCATGTTTTCTCATCTTTTAGCTTGTTTTTAAACTAAAATCCTTCATGCTAAGTCATATATGTCACTGATGGTAGCATAAACTGAGGGCTTTTATGCTACTAGTCACACTCTTCTTAGTTAGAAGGCAATATGTTGATATTAGTTAGTTTTACATGCTTATCTAATCTTTTTGAACTAATGCAATGACTTATTGATGTGTTGTGTCTCTCTTATCAGGTACATAATATACACACACATTTCTGGCACCCACCGTGGGGCAGGATTTCCAACTTGGCCTCATTTTCTAACACTTTTTTGCTAATTTGCATGCTCAGGATTCTGTCACAGGATCATTTTTGATAATTCAAGATCACATCTGGGATATGCCATCACACCGCAAAAAACTAGGATCGCATCTGGGATTTCCTGGATCAATTTTAGTTTAGGCTCACATTTGGTAAGCATGGGAGAACATGTGGTAAGGAAGCTCGCATACAGTATGCTAGCTCACATTCAGTAAAATTTTAGGCTCGCATCTGGTTAAAAAGCCTGTGCATATTGTTTGCCTAATCCTAACATTTTGACAAGTTGTGCTTTTGGTATTTTTGCAGCTTAACAAGTGTTTGCAGGTTGTTTCTAGAGATTTTTGTGGGAGTTGAACTAAACAGATACTAACTTAGTTTTACAGGTTTCCAACACCCCATCTTGACCTCTATTTACTTGCTTTCAAACTTAAAGCACATATTCCAATTTATCACTAAACTGACTAGAGGATTATGCTCTTTTCCTTTTAAGGAAAGTCAGAAACTCATACATCAGTTTATAGATTGAACAAAATTTGGGGTAAATGAATAAGCAAACACATCACCTAATTCTTTTTGGAAACAGTAAATGAACAAAACAAAGAATTAAATATGTGGGATTAAAGAACAAGTTCAATCATTTAATTCTTTTTGGATTAGTAATTGAACAAGAAACTCATTAAATATTGTGGTTAATAGAACAAGACAAAATTTCCTTTTTTCAAGCATCCTGTTTTCTTTAAAATAGGAACAACTAAATCAAGCTCAACATAGCTTGAAGGAATGAACTTGCTTTGAGTGTTTTGGGAGAAAATGACTTAGAGTAGGAGAGTATTCTATTCTTCTTCGGAAGAATCAGAAATCTAGACATCCAAAGCTCACCAATCCTGGTTACATACATTTAAACAGTAGAGGGCCTACTGGTTGAGGAAAAAATCTCTTGGAAATGACCCAAGTGAGATAGGTTTTACGCCAACCCTTCCAACTCACTATAAATAGTTGCTTCCTCATAGGACAAAGCCTTAAAAGATGGAACTGGTTTTGTTCTTGGAATTTTGACATCATTCCTTGAACATATCTGGTATATGTAGAGTGGAGCCACTTGGATCTTTCTTGTGAGACTACATATATTCAAGTACTCATAGGGCTATATGCCTAAATTTTTCCTTGTGCAATTCTATGGGGGACAGTTTTGAACAGATTGCCCAATAATCTACAACTTCAACTGAAAGAATCCCCGATTCATCCCCGAAAGGGTGATAATATTTGTGCAAGGCAAAAAGTAATTTCCCCAAGACACTCATCATATTGTGCCCTCACTTGCATTTGGAGTTGGCTAATACAACTTCATGACTGGAGCCATTACGTGCTTGGTGATGGCTGTATTCTGATTAGCATTTGAGTGTGTACCTAAGTCAATGAGAAAATTTTTTCATCCTCCACCTAGAGAATAGGAAAAGATGAGTGTTTTTTTCACCCTCTTAACAGTGCAAAACTATTTGATGTGTTCAAAAGATCATTAAAAAGATAAGCACGTCAAAACAATCAAAAAATTTTAAACCCTGGAGTACAAGTGTTTTTCACACCCTACAACACCTCTTAATGCAATCTAGAAATAAGTAACTTCACGCACTTCAAAAATGAACTTTTTAGAACTAACCCAAATTGATAAAGACATCATAAGATTGCATCCTATATTTCCCAAATCACATTTAGTGTTTAGGATCACATTTGGTATTTAAGATCACATTTGGTTAGCAAGAAGTCATGTCCAGATTCTTGGATCACATCTGGTACCATTAGAGACTCGCATCTGGGAGCTCACATTCAGGACAGTGGGCACTTGTAGAAGTTTTTATTAGGAAGTCTCAGTTGATTAGGATACCCTTTTTTCTCTTTAGCTAGTTCCTATTGTCTCTTCTGGTCTCCCTATTGTATTTTCAAAACACTTTCGAAATGTCCACATTGCATGCTTAGTTAGTATTTCACAATCAGTTCAATACTTGTGGTCTACCCATTTTCTATCAACACCTTGGTTCCAAGCTCATTATCAGGGCATTCTAACCCTCTGACGCTAGAACTATTTACATCCACCAACAACAAATAGTTACTTTTACCTGGACATGCCCACTTGAATGATCTGAGATCCTTACACTATTGGGAAACATTAACAAAGTTGAGAAACAAACTTCATGGTTAACACAAGACACAACTAGTACACAACTAAAGGATCAAAATTGCCTCCTAAAACACCACACTTTCAAGGAGAAACATCTCGCAGTTCCCTTCTTGATCTAGATTCCCCTCAAATGGATAGAAATACTAACAAATAGAGTAAGGATTTTGAGGGTTATAATGATGGAAAACACACACAATCTGAAGGCACGGAAGAGGGAGAAAGACCCAAGTTTGAACATAATCCATTTGGATCAGACAGTGAAGAAGAGATCCCTGAAGACGAATACAAAAAACTCAAACAAAGTAAATGGATCTACAAGATATTGGAATGGCTAATTGGTGATGATAAAGAAAAATACTTCCTCCATCTCGCATCCTCAGGTGTCAAGTTACCCAAGGATTATAATGTAGAAGATCTCAAAGAAAAGGAGGTACCATACCCGATATCTATTCTTACCAAACAACTCAATCTGATGCAAATAGAGCTCATGAACCTCAAACAAGAGAAGGAGAAACCTTAAACAAAATACTCTTTGGATGCCACTTGTCCATTTCCTTTTTACAAGAGTATCACTATGGTCCCATTTCCTTCCAATGTGGCAAGGCCAAAGTATGACAAGTACACAGGAGAAACTGACCCCCACAACCATGTAAGGGAATTCTATGCTCTAAGCATTGATTACATGCATGAACCCACATACCTTATGTGACTATTTCCAGGAAGTCTAGGAGGTAATGCCATGGAGTGGTTCTCAAAATTAAACCCTAAGGTCAAAACATTCAAGGAGTTGATGCAACGGTTCATTCAACATTACTCCTACAACATCCAACATGATGTAACTATGATGGACCTATGTAACACCAAACAATGAACTAGAGAATCATTCACACACTTCATTCAAAGATGGAGAAAGATTTTTGTGCGATATTCAAGGGCCATTCCCAAAATGGAGAAGATGGAAATCTTTGTTAACAATCTTGTGCCTGAATTGAACTATGCTCTACAAATGCAAGACTCTCCTAGCTTTGATAGGATGATTAAAAATTCCCTCCGTATTGAGGAAGTCATGGTCAAAAGAGGGGAGATCACCCTTCAAAATGAAAACAAAAGCAACAACTCCAACTCCAAGCCTAAATGGTGGAAACAAAACAAAAATGTTGTTAATGACAGAGTAGTTGATGCCTCTAACATTAATCCTAAACCTGAGGCATTCAATCTAACCAATGGCATGCAAGCAAGCAAAGATGCTAAGGTAGCACCTCCCATCTCCAATGTGAACAATGATAACAACAAGGAATGGACATGGACTTAAAAACCCCAACGAACATTCACTCCTTTGGGGGAGACTCTTGAGACCATTTTGAAAACATTAGTGGATAACAAAGTTCTTACAATTCCTGATTCTAAACCATGGGAACCAATGGTCAAACCCAAGTGGTGGGATGATAATTCCTATTGTGTCTTCCACAAAAACAAGGGCCACAAGACTAATAATTTTCTCAAACTTAAACATGTCATCCAAGACCTCATCGAGGGAGGTAAGATCAAAGTAGATGGACACACTACTAATGAGGATCATACAACATTCAACAAACCCTTTCCTAATTACAATCAAGGAGAGACATCTAAAGGGAAGTGTAATGAGGTAAACTACACCTATTCCAAAAATGACAATGTGATTAACATGCTTGACATTAAAACTGAATCCATCAATGTGATCACAATTTAAGGTGTCTCATCCCACTCAAATGCTGTAACATGAAGCCAAGCACAGGTTACAATCAAAGGACCTCCAAAATTGACATCTACATCCAAGGTTCCTATTGTCACTATTCCTAAACCAACAACAATACACATGATCACTATCCCCGGAGAAAAATATGACTTGGTAGATCAATTGCAATGAACCTCTACCAAAATTTCCATTTTTGAGTTGCTTAAGATATCCACGGTACATAGGGAAATCCTAGAACAGGCTCTACACGCTGCTAATGTTCCAAAAGATATTGATATAGACAAGTTTCAAGCAATGGTCAACCACATCTCAGTGCCACATTACCTATCCTTTTCTGAAGAAGATGACAAGTCATTAACCCATCCACACAATCAACCCATCCTTATCAAAGTCCTTATTCATGAATCCCGTGTTAGACGCGTGTTGATAGATGGAGGCATAGGATTGAATATCTATACACTGGATCTAATCAGGAAACTGGGTCTCTCAGAAAAAACAATTGACTCTAGAAATAAGATAACCATCAAAGCTTATGATGAGGAAGAAAGGTCCTCCAAAGGTCTTATTGTTCTACCTATCAGGGTCAGACCGATTGAGAGGAATGTCATATGTTAGGTGCTGGATCTACCTTTGGCCTACAATATTCTACTAGGGAGACCATGGATTCATGAAATGTAAGCTGTACCATCCACTTACCATCAATGTATAAAATTCCCACATAATGGGGTGGAAGTGACAATTCCTACTGATGCTAACTACACTTGCAACAATATCAAAGATGGTAGTATGATCCCACACCAAAAAGAAGCTATGGATGCAGTTTCTACTGAAACTACCAAGGACATGGTTATGAAGAGTTTTAGAAAAACCTTGGAACTTGAAGAAAAAGGTATGGGAGAGTACAAGCTAGACCTGACTCCCTCACTGACAGACCTTCCAGTGTCACCAAGATCCTATGGAAAACCTTTATCGACATTCACACCTGTAGCATACAAAGAGCCAGAAGTACACAAGGTGACTGGCATGATAAAGGCATCCACAGCTTCTCCAGATAACACAAAAGAACAGGCAGTCTTGGACTGGCTTTACAAAGGCAAACCGGTGGGATCTGAGGTCAAGCATGTGAAGATATCCCTAGAATAGTATGGAAAGGGATATGATTTCCTCACACAAATGGGTTACAAATGAAAGGGAACTCTAAATGATAGAGGATGAGGGATTGTTGAACCTATACCCATGGAGTTCTGCAACACCAAAGATAAAATAGGATTGGGTTTTAATACTAAAATTGAAAAACCTGATTCAAAGGAGCATCCACCTTCTGAGACAGGGAGTGATAAAATAGATGAAATAATACTAGAACCATGGCCTTATGAAATATTTTACATGTTGGTACAGATAATCTAGAATATCAAGGAGAACATTATGTACCTAGCTTTGAGGTACCACAGAATCTTCACACTCCATTGCTAACACAACTTCCCATTCAAGAGGTAGGAGACACCATAGCAACAATCACTCAAGAGATACCCCGGCCATAGAATTTACATCCTAACTTGGGGAAATTGGTCACAATTTCACATATCCTCGATCTACCCCACTTTGATCTACAAGCAACTAATCGAGTACATTAGATAACCATTGCTAAATACTTAAAAAAATCTGATAATGATGTCACAGACTCTCATGACTATGAATGAGATCATCTATCTATTGCCTCTGAAGATATTGGAATAGATACAATTCATATGTTTGCAGCTCCCTCAGCTCCTAGCAAATGATCTGACACTCCTCTCAATGATACTAATCCTCCTGAAGCAGAAGAAGAGTTCCTTCCCCCGATCATTGATGGAGACACTGGTGAACACATAAGTCTAGAATAATTTCATGGGCCACAAGCAAGAAACCTCCATTTAAAAAGAGATGATGACAAGATTTCTACTAACAAGTTGCTAGAGTTCAATCCACATATGACTAACAACGACCCTTTTTACAATTATCTCACTCTTATTGATCTAAATATGGAAGAAATTGACTTAATAGACCATGTCATGTTAGTTAATGGTTTTTATGCTAACACGATGCTATCCTTCCAGAATCTGACTCCCTAACATTGGTACTTCCCGACCTAATTGATTGGACCAAAACAGATTCTACTCCTATCCTCAACTTTTCCAATGACCACTCCCTAGCTTATTATCTCAATGCTTGTGAACCTTACCCTTCTTCCACCAATGCAAGGAGCAAGAAAATGTCACAGGAGAATATCAAGTTTCTTAGTCACAAAATGAAAAATAAAAAGAAAAAGCGGACTGATGGTGAAAACCACTCTGTGGCAGTATCATATCCCAAAATAGTAAAGAAAAAAGACATATCCAATGGTGAAAACATCTCAGAGGTGCCAAAGGATGAGACTCTTGATATCCTCCCTAAACACTTTTAGGAAAGATCTTTGGTATTGATTGAACCAACACAGCCAGTAAACTTGGGCACTGTTGAAAATCCTCAAATAGTTCACCTGGCACAATCTTTATCAGAAGAAGAGAAGGTACAGTTCACAGAGTTTTGAAAAGAGAATAAGATTAAATTTGCATGGTCTTATATTGATATGCCAGGGCTAGATCCTAATCTCATCATGCACCACTTGTCTATAGCTCCTAGGATCAAGCCCGTCAAACAAAAACTTAGAAAGATGCATCCTCATGTTGCATTATTGGTAAAAGCAGAGCTAGAAAAGTTGTTGAAGGTTGGATTTATCTGAGTCATTACCTATGCAGGGTGGATCTCCAATGTGGTCCCCATTTCTAAATCTGATAAATCCATCAGGATCTGTATGGATTTCAGAGACCTAAACAAAGCATGTCCAAAATATGACTTCCCTCTACCAAACATTGACATGATCATAGATCTTACAGCAAGCTTTCAGATGTATTCATTAATATATGGATTCTTAGGCTATAATCAAATCAAGATCACCCCTGAGGATTAAGAGAAAACCACATTCACATGCGCATGGGGCACCTTTTGCTAGAATGTCATGCCTTTTGGGTTAAAGAATGCCGGTGCAACATATCAAAGAGCCATGATAACAATATTCCATGACATGATGCACACGAACATGGAGGACTATATCAATGACACATTGGCTAAATCCAAAGAAAGAGGTACTCACATTGCTGACCTAAGAAAGATATTGGATCGGATGGAATAGTTCCAACTAAGGCTCAACCTAAAGAAATGTGCCCTTGGGGTCCAGTCAAGGAAACTCCTAGGATTCATAGTATCAGCAAAAGGAATCGAGGTAGATCCTGCAAAAGTAAAGGCTATTATAGAGATGGATCCTCCATGTAACATCAGTCAAATGAGGACACTACAAGGGAGACTCCAGTCTATCAGGAGATTCATGTCCCAACTTGCAGATAGGGAACAACCCTTTACCAAGCTACTACATAAAGGGGTTACATTTAAGTGGGATGAACACTGTGAAGAAATCTTTAGAGAATTAAAAGGGTACCTAGCTTCTCCCCCTATTCTTATGGCACCTATTCATGGGAAACCCTTACTCCTATACATTTCAGCTACAACTACATCCCTAGGCATATTATTGGTGCAAGAAGATGAAACAAATAAGGAACAAGCTATCTACTACATTAGTAGAACACTATTCACTTATGAGCTCAATTATAGAATTATTGAAAAATCATGCTTAGCTATCGTATTTGCATCACAAAAATTAAGACACTACATGCTCTCTCATACAGTGAAGCTCATTGCTAAGATTGATCCTCTAAAGTATCTTTTGAGAAGAACAACAGTAATAGGACGTTTGGCAAAATGGGTCCTGATCCTAAGTTATTTTGACATTGAATACATAGAACAAAGAGCTATCAAAGGATAGGTACTTGTAGATCAATTGGCTGATTCACCACTCCAGGATGATGAACCTCTACTAATCGAATTCCCTGATGAAACAATCATGCATCTCACTGAACATCCATGGCAGATGTACTTTGACGGTTCATTCACTCAACAAGGATCTGGAGCAGGGGTCCTCTTCATAACTCCATAAGGATACAAGATTCCCAAATCTTACAAATTGATGTTTCCATGCACCAAAAATATCTCATAATATGAAGCATTGGTCAACGGCCTCAAGCTAGCTATGGAAAGGAAGATCGTAGAGTTACACATGTATGGTGACTCCCAACTAATTATCAATCAATTCAATGGGGAGTATCAAATTAAAGATGAAAATTTGATGCCCTATAAGCAACTAGTTGATGATCTAAAGAAGTACTTTGTCTTTGTCACCTTCCAGCAGGTACCAAGATCAGAAAATAAAGCTACACATGCTATGGCTACTTTGGCATCCATGTTACAACTGCAGGAGCATCATTTCCAATATGACTTCTTGGTGGAGGAAATATCCTATCCTGCCTTTGCTAACCCTGATTACCAGGTAATATGTACCTTGAATACCCCAGACCAATCCCGGTATGCCAATATCATTGCTTACCTTTTTGACTAAACCATTCCCGCTAATCTATCCAGAAATGAGAAAAGATCCCTGATTAGGACAAAATCATGTTACGTCCTCATAACTAAAAACCTATATCAACATAGTCTCGATGGTACACTTCTTCAGCGTTTAGAACTCAAAGAGTTCAATCTGGCATTAAAATATGTCCACGAAGGCATATGTGGATCACACTTGAATGACTTTCATTAGCCAAGAAACTTCTCAGAGTAGGCTATTATTTGCCTACCATGGAGAGAGATGGTATTCAATTTTCAAAATCATGTCTTAAATGCCAAACACATGGAAACCTTATGCATGCTCCTGCCAAAGAACTTATACCTTTCATAAAACATTGGCCATTTTAGTAATGGGCCTTTGACTTGGTTGGACAAATATATCCCAACTCTTCAAATGGACACAAGTTTATCATTATGACCACTGAGTATTTCATGAAGTGGATCGAAGTCATGCTGCTAATCAAAGCCACTGGAAATCAGGTGGCTATGTTTATTCTAAACTACATTATTTGTGGATATGGGATACCCTCTTCAATTGTAACAGACAATGGGGGCCAATTTAGAAATCAAGACATTGATGACCTTTGTGAACAATTCCATATTACTCAACATTGCTCCTCAATCTATTACCCTCAAGGTAATGGATAGGTTGAGGCATCAAACACAAATATTCTCAAGATTCTACATAGAACTGTAAGCAAGTCTAGCAGAGACTGGCATCTACAACTGAATCTGGCACTATGGGCCTACAAAAAAATCATCTGAACACCTACTAGAGCCACGCCATTTGCTCTAGTCTATGGCACTGAAGCAGTACTACCTATTAAGGTTGAAATCCAATCTTTGCGGATATCTTTACAAGGTTTGGTTATTGATGAGCAGTACCGCATAGATAGGGTGAATTCTCTAGACCTACTAGATGAGCGCAGACAACAAG
>MU219085.1:16720-27870 GCA_018584345.1 Thuja plicata
CACTCTCTCTCTCTCTCTCTCTCTCTCTCTCCCTCACACACACACACACACACACACACACACACACGTGCATACATATATTAGGGAGAGAGGGAGAGGGACAAGAGATATAGGAATAGGGAAGAGAGGTAGTAAGGAAGAGGAAGAGAAGGGTTTATGGTTTAGGGGAGAGAGAGGGGGGAGAGGAGGGAGAGAGAGAAGGGGATGGGGGAGATAGGAAAATAGTTAGAGAGTGGTAAAGAGAGAGGAAGAAGGGAGAAAGGATTTAGTTTTTAGGGTGTTGGGATATGACGTTGATTGTGTTGTCATTAATGGTTGTTATTGATCTCAACATATTCTAGTTTTTTGGTTCAGGCACTATTTGGCTATGTTGATCTATAATTTGTGTGCTCTCGATGATGTTTTATAATATTTTATCTTTGGTTATGTATATCCTTGTCTCATTCACGTTGTAACACAAATAGATTCTTTCTTTTGGGTCTAGTTGTTGGTATTAATGAGAAGTATGTACTAAGAGGGGAGGGTTGAATCAGTTCCACTAAAACTTTTGTATCCTTTTATCAATTAACCTTTGTGTAATCAATTTTACATCAAAAAAATATGATCTATACTACCTTGATGTGAGTTATATCAATTCATTAACAACGTGGGCACAATGGTGTCTATCAAATAAGCAAGGTGAACCAATGGTGTTTGTCTTTTCACTTGTTCTCTGGGCTTCCATTTCCTAACCCCCTCCTGGACAGAGCTTCTCTACAAGAATTGTCATGTTTAAGCTTGCCAACACAGATTGGACGACACAATACAACTATTCAACCGACTATATAAGAGATGCACACCATGTAATTAGGGGTTGAGTGATAGAGGACACACATCTATTAACCCCCCTAGAGGAAAAAATACTCAACTCAAAAGCTTTAGAATATGTCATTCGCCCCAGCCCCTTCGCATATAGGAATATGTGAGAAATTTTAACGTTTCTGTCCCTAGGATTATTGCCCTGGCTTGGGTTTGGCTAGGGATTTGCTTAAAGTGCATAGGAATTCCTATGGTTTTGATTGCAGGAAAAACAAGTTTTAAATGGGAACCCGAAACCCTTTACAAGCTAGAAATAGAGATAAGACAATGTAGCACCCCAAAAAGAAACAGGACTGGAAACTAGTACGTAGAGGAACAAACAAAAAAAAATAGGAAAGAAACCAAAAGCCAAAAACCAGCACAAAAAGACCAACCACTAAACCCAGAAACCAGAGCACTAGACTAGCTCCTTACAAGCCTCAGCGGTTTCCTACTTCACTTCAGATATCTTCTTTATCTCAACATTGAACTCTGAGAGTTCCTGGATTCTATCATGGATTTTCTTCTTTCAAACTGATCTCGTACATTTTCTGGGGCCATCATCTTCTAGGTTCTCAGTAATGTCCTCTGGTTTGTTACCTGGCGACCCAGTATCCAGCTTAGCCTTTATGGTCAGGAAACAATCTATGGCCGAACCCATAAAATTATTGTAGTCTTGCATATGTTTTTTCATAGTATTCTCTATGGTTTCCATTCTGGCTTGTAACTGCTGGACATTATTGTCCTCATCATTGGTAACCTTGTCCTCCTTGGTGTTAGGGCCAGACTCCATCTGATTCTGCAGAGAATCCACCTTAGTAGCAATGGAGGGATACTTAAGGTGTAAGTTCTTGATCTCCTGGAACACCCATTTCATTAACTGAAAGGAGTACATTGAGGCAGCTTTGGCAGTTTGGAGAACCCCAAAAGGTCCACAGTCTTGATAAAAGGAATATTCTGAGAGTTAATAGGGACATTGTCTGTCTCCTTCTCTGGTAAAGTCAACTCCTTGACAGGGTAAATGTTCTCCACCTCTGTAGCTTCCTTCTGAGTATCTTGACCACATACCATAACCACTTCAAGCTTCGGCGAGATCGGTACATCATGGTCTTCAGAACTATCATACTCAACCAAAATAGGCACTTTCTAACCTTCCTCATCCTCCTTCTTATCCTAACTATTTTTCCTGCAATCCAAAATTGTATCTTTATCCATAGAGCCCATCACTTCCTCATCTGTGTTATCATTCTCCTCTGAAATAGAGGTCGAAACCAAGGAAGCAGAGTAACTATCTTCCTCTGTAGAGTCAGCCATATTGTCATAGCCTTCCACACTATCTGTAGAGGTATCTGTCTCCATGGTAGTCTCATTCTCCTTTTTAAGTTTTTTTCCTGTAGAACTCTTGTCTTTCTCATTCCCATCCCTAATTCTCTTTTTGCCCAAACCAGATTTGGATGGGGTTAAGACAGGGCTAGCACTAGCCCTTTTCTTAATATGTTCTATAATTAAAAGGATCAACCCTTCATGTAGAATGGGTTTCTTCTCATTTTTCTTGTACTAGACAATGCTAGAGCGGACAGATTGTAAAATAAAGAAAGGTAGAGAAACCCTAATTTTATGCCAAAAATGACAGAGAAAAACAAAGTGGTAAGAATTGGCTTTTTTGAACCTACCGTCCAGGGTAACATACTCCATGATCACCACCATAACAGTAGCCCAAATATCTTTGAAGGAATCCACATCATAGCATCCCCTAGACTCTTTAACAAGGATTTTTTTCTCCTCCTTACTCTTGGGAAAGCGTTGAATTGCCTTTCGAGAAACCTTACTGTCCCGGAAGAACCTTATGCCCTTCGTGCTAAGCCCAGAGATCTCTACTATAAAATCCTCTATGATATTAACAGTAATTCCTGCTATGGTCACTGCCCCATTTTTCCAGGAATCCACAAATAATTTAGTAGCATTGTCTTTAGCCCCATGCAATCTTTCCATGTATGTAGTAAGACCACCCTTATCAAGAATGTCCCAAGCTTCCGGTATTTTTTTCCATTTTACACAGTCCTTCGACTCTTTTCGGTTAAGCCCTCCTCCCATGATTACACAGTTCTCAAAAAAGGAAGGAAACACAGAGATAATATAGTAATTCTAAAAAATGGAAACTTTGAAATTAACAAGGGTTAACTCGTGTCTATAATTAGTGTTCTTGGGAAAGACACCACTTTTCTTCCTTATTTTCCTCTGATTTTTTAAAATGTGTCTAATCATCATAGCTTCTCAAGGTGCGCCCAATCTACCCTCATGCTTCAGGATCTTTCAAAGGCCAACTTGGCTTTGATATCGATGGTCAACTTTGTACAATCATGCCAAATCATGATGTCCCTGGCATTAATCGTGAAGTTGGCCAACTCATTAGTAGTACCATTCGCCTCCCTATAGGCATGATAAATTATGACTTGATTAAAGGAATTAATTATGATTTTGGCCTCCTCGATGATTTCCTTGATTGTCCATGATGGCATTTTCTTGTCACTAATACACTTTAAGACATTGAGTGAATCACCCTCGATCCACACCTTCTGTGCCATGTGTTTCTTGACAATTTTTAGCATCTAAAGAAGGGCCATAGCCTCCGCCATGTGGTTGGTTTGAACCCCAATAGGTAAGGCCACCGCAGCCATGCAATTAGCCATGTCATCATGGATGAGGCCACTACAACCAACTGGGCCTGGGTTACCCTTAGCAGTGCCATCAAAATTAAGTTTTATCCACCCAAGCAGAGGAGAAAGCCAGATGGTATTCTCCCTAGGATGATGTTTATGCATAATAGTTCTCAAACCCATGTCACCAGCTTTGTAATCCAACATTCTACCAGACGACACCTTGAAGTTTTCCTTTATACTTCTCTTTATCTTCTCAGCAACCACTTTTGGAGGAATTTCAATGTTTCTGAAGACTCTTTCATTGTGTTCTCTCCATAATCACCATATAACATGTGGAGGAATGATATTCCACAGATGTTGATCAATGGGGGAAACAACTTTTCACCATTGAATATAAAAGCTTTCCATTTTATTGGGGAAAACCCACTTGATCTCCCAGCATTGTAATAATTCATTCCAAACCTCCCAAGCATAACTACAGTCAATGGAAAGATGATAAATAGTTTCCTCGACTTTTTTACATAGAAAGCACCTATTTGTCAGCACCATTCCCCTTTTCTAGAGGTTATCAATTGTGGGGATTTTATTTTGCAAAGCTACCCAGAAAAAGATGTTAATTTTAGAAATTAAAGAATTGTCCCACACCTGAGCCCAAAAGGGGAGAGGGTTTGGTTTCTTTAATAAGAGCTCCGAACAAGAGGCCACCGTGAAGGTTCCAGAAGGAAGAATTCCCCAAAGGAGCATGTCTTCACTAGAACTCTTAACCTTCCAGATCGCAAGATCCAGCATTAAGGGTTTTAACAACTCATCAAAAAGGGACAAATCAATCCATGAACCATTCCTCCAGTAGTTTTTGACCTTTTCTCCATGTATCTGAATACACTGATTGATGAAAGGTTGAAAATTAGTAATAGAGTTTAGAGGATAATCTTTCATCCAGCAGTCCTCCAAGAAATGAATTTTTCTATCATTACCTAAAAACCACCTGGCCCCCTTAAAAGCCTCATCCTTAGCATTCTGAATACAATTCCAGATAAAAGATCCTTGCACTTTCAGATCAGTTTTCCAAAATTTTGAAATGTGGGAGAAGGAGAAGAGGTATTTTTTATGAATAATATCATTCCATTGTCTTTTAACACCAGAAATTCTCCAAATCTATTTAGCCAGCAGGGCCAAGTTGGTAGCTCTTATAGAGCGTAATCCTAGCCCTCCCCATTTTTTGGGAGTACAGACCTTGTCCCAAGCTACAAAAGATAATCTCTTTCTCTCCTCCACACCTGACCATAGAAAATTTCTCTGAATTTTCTCAATGATATCTGCAAATTTACTAGGGATCTTGAAAAGACTGAGAGCATAGACAGGGAGGCTTTGTAAAGACACCTTGAGAAGCTGAAGTTTACCAGCTTGACTCAGGATGGCTCCTTTCCAACCAGCCAACTTCCTGTTAAATCTATCAACAATACCTCTCCAGAAAGAGTCTGGAGGTTTAAGACCAAGAGGGAGACCAAGATAGGTAGCAAGAAGGGACTCAATTCTGCAACCAATAATTCTAGCAATTCTATGTTGCCTTCCTGCAGGAGTATTAAAAAAATATAAGGGGCTCTTATCCCAGTTGATGTTTTTTTCTGAGCCAAGGGAATAGGTAGAAAGAGCAATTTTGATAGTCCTGGCTTCCTGAATATAAGAGAAACCCATAATGATAGTGTCATCCACAAACTATTCATGCAAGCAAGGTCTAGAAGTAGAGGAGGGGGAGAGACCCTTAAAAGACCCATTATCAGCAAGCTTCTAAAAAATGCACCCCAGACATTCAGCTAAGATAGAGAAAAGGATTGGAGAAAGAGGATCGCCTTGCCTTAAGCCCCTGGTAGGTTTGAAAAACCTCAAAGGAGAACCATTGATTAGGATGGCAGTAGTAGAAGTACTAATGAGCTGATAAATCAGTTGAAGGAAAATTTCTCCAAAACCAAAGGATCTAAGAACTTTGATCAACAAATCCCAATCCACCCGGTCATAGGCCTTCGAAAGATCCAACTTAAAAAAGAAACCAGAATTAAGAGAGACCTAGGTAGAGTGGATAACCTCATGAACCTTCATAATAGCATCAAGAATCTGCCTGCCAAGCACAAAGCCACTTTGTTGAGGGAAAATAATCTGGGGCAGAAGAGACAGTAGACGAGAGGTAAGAACTTTGGAAATGATTTTGTACACAAAGTTGCAAAGGCTGATAGGTCGAAAAGCATCCACTGAATTAGCACCAGGCTTCTTAGGGATCAAGGCAAGGAAGGTCGCATTGATTTCTTTAAGCAAAGATTTAGAGCCAAAGAATTCTTTAACCGCATTATAGATGTCCACTTCAAAAATATGCCAAAATTTATGGAAAAAAACATAGGAAACCCATCCAGGCCAGGGGATTTATCACCTTCAAAAGAGAAGACCACCGCCTTGATTTCTACCTGAGAGGGAATAGCCACAAGAGCATGATTAGTAGGATCATTGATAATGGAAGGAATGTTATCGAGAAGATAATTTTGATTCTCCATGTCAAGATTAGGATCTTTGGAAAGTAAGGAAGAGAAGAAATTAATCATAGCCTCAGAAATTTCTTTATCATTGGTAATTTCCTCATCCTCCACTTTGAGATTTGAAATTATGTTAGAAGCTCTGTGTTTAGAGGCAGATAAATGGAAGAATCTAGTATTCTTATCTCCAGCTTTGAGCCAAATAGATCTAGATCTCTGCCTCTAGTAATCTTCTTCTTTGGAAATAATGTTATGAGTCTTAGCCAAGATACTTTCCTCCTTATCCCTAAGTTCCACCGTTAATCCTGTCTATTGTATAGTTTCCTGAATAATATCCAAATCTTTTTTAAGCTGACTTTTGGCCTTAAAAATATCACCAAAAACTGTTTTGCTCCAAATCTTAACATTTTTTTTTACACGGAGAAGTTTCTTAACCATTCTAAACATAGCAGTGCCATGGATTTTAACCTTCCACCAGTCTTTAATATTTTGTTCCGTGTCCGGATGGTCCACCCACATTGTTTCAAACTTGAAGGGTGGGCGACCCTGTTTGGTAATTGGATCCGCATTGAAGCAAATAGGGAAGTGATCTGATCCTATCTTCGAGAGAGAAGACAACGTACATCCAAACTTTTTAAGCCAGTAACCACTGATCAGAGCCTGATCTAATCTAACTTGAATGAGGTCTTGGCCAATCCTTCTATTAGACCAAGTAAAGTTAACACCCTGGAGCTCCATATCAAAAGAGCTTGTTTATTAACAAATTCCATAAGATCCATTCTTCCTTCCAAAATATTCTGGTTACCCACTCCACCAGACTTCTCATTGTCTCTTAAAGGGCAATTGAAATCCCCAATAATCAGCCACAACAAATCAAAAAAAACTCTTCTGTGGTTATCAATTTTCCTCCAAAAAAGAGATCTACTAGTTTTAGAATTGGGGGCATAAATGGTAGTAGCAACCCATTCAAAATCCATCTTGAAATGGAAGAAGTTTAAATTGAGGTAGTTTAAATCTTCTAAAACTAGAGAACCCCTAACATTATTCAAGTTCTAGAAGATAGCAACCCCACCCGAGGCCCCTTCAGAGCTTATGCCAGCCACCCCATTATTTTAAAAAATTCTAATTTTTTCCATCTTCTCTTTACTCATTTTAATTTCTTGGACAAAAATAATATCAGGTTTGTGATCTCTTACCAGATTCTTGAGAATGTCTTGTTTATGAGGGGCATTCAACCCTCTTATATTCCATGATATGTACTTCATTTTTTAACCAGAGTAAAGGTTCCTTGAATAGTAAGTTGCTTACCATCCGCTACATCCTTTTTGCTTTCTCTCTCTCTGACTTCTCTGTTGGAATATCTACCTTGGGTCTTTTTATGTGATCCAACATCCGCTTTTAGCTTGTGTCCTCCATCAGCTTTACTTTGAGTAGTGACTCCCTTGGATCCTAGAGTGGAAAATTCCTTATTCTTCTCTTTCCTATTCTGCTTCTTCCCTTTTTGAACTGTCCAGGGACTTGTCCCATCCATAGGTTCTTCTCTTGCATTCATTTCTTCATCACTGAAACCTGAAAAAGTATTAGGAACAGAGGATGAATCATCTTCATCAGTTTTAAGATCTTCAATAGGAACTTTATCCTCTGATTTTCTCAGACTAGAAACCTCTTCTTGAAAAGGAACCAGCACCACCATTTGAGCTGATTCCTCATCAGAAAGACCCAAACTAACCAAGTTTTTAGGGTTTTCTGAGGGGACAAGGGGCTTCTAGATTTTCTCGTTAAGTTCAGCCACCTTTTCAGAGACTTCAGAAGAGGCTGACACATGTGACACAAGTTCGGTAATTTCACCTTCCTCCAATACAGGATTTGCGTTAGACTCCATTTTCTCCTTCAAAGCATCATTGTTACTACTATTTTCACCTTTAACCTCCTTCCAAACTTGTCTTTTTGGTTCTACCACAGCTGGCAAGGAAACCTTAGGAATTGTTTTTGGGCAATGTTTTGCCCAGTGACCCATTTTGTGACAAAAAAATTAAGCAAACAAAAGCGATTCAAAGGTCACCTCCTGTTTACACTGACCCAGTTTAGAGTTAATGTTAATAACTGAAGGAAGATTTTCAAACTGGGTAAGATTGACACAGATTCTTGCAAAGATAAGTCTGGACTTGGCCATCGTCATGGGGTCAACTGAAATAAGTTCTCCCCCAAAAGATGAGGCTAATCCTTTAAAAAATCCCTCATTCTAGTATTCCAGAGGCAAGCCAGGAAACCTAACCCAGACAGGAATAGCCTTAAAAAAATCTTTAGAGTAATTCCAGTTAGGAGTCCATTTTCGAAAAGCAACAACTGTCTTACCAAACATCCAGGGACTACCACACAAAATATAATCCTAGTCTTCTTTATTTGTAAAGGAAAAAGATAGAAAGCCTTTAGGTAGGGCCGCAATGTCCACATGACCTTTCAATGCCCATTTCCTTGAAACAAAAGTTCTGACAGCTTCAATATTAGGTCTAGGGCCGAGAAACTTACCAACCAGCATAAATTCCATGGAAGAAACAGATCGATCAACCATTGTGTCCGGAACAAAAATGGCAACTTCTCCCTCCTGAAGAAAAGCTTTAACCGGTTCTTCATAGGAAGAAGAATCAACCTCCTTTCTTGCTCCCACAAGGTCCGACCACTTTTTTGGACTTTGAGGGTTGACTTTGGCATCTCCAGCTTCTGAAATACTTTTTGATCCCACTAGTGGGTCCTGAGAAGGCATATCCTCATTATTCATCACCTTAGGAGTTGGACTGGGCCCTTCTCCTAAAGCACCTCACTAACAGGCTGAGCCCCATTTAACGCTGCCTTCGAGGGAGTACCCATGATACCCCTACCCAAGGAAGGACAAACTTGTCCCACCACCAAAGTGAGTGACACCCTATCCAGTTCTGGGACAGAAAGCATCCCCAGAACCAAAGGCACTTGACCAGGACTACTGCCTAAACCAGCACCAACAACCATTCTGCCAGAATCCTGCTTGCAATTTGAATCCCCATCTTTCCCACTTGAATCCTCTCCCATCCTCTCCTATCCTCCCCATATTTCCTATGTTGTTCTTTTGAGAAATTAGAATTTGACTATGAATCGTTACGAGGGAAATGACAAATCTATGATCCCATATTTAAATTTCACATACTAATTGTACAGATGTTGAAATTAACTGAAAACCTAAAAACTATAATTAACAGAAAGACTGAATTTGATATCGCCTTTGTCCAAAGAAAATACATGGAGGTAATGACAGAACAAAGTAATTGGATTGATTTGTCTGGAGTGGATTTTCTTCTGTAATATCATAGAATGTAGCTAAATCTTAAGCATTGAAATTAAGTGCAAACTATATATAATTAACAGAAAGATCAACTTAGAACTCTAATCAGGAAAAACATTCTATGGAGAGAAAATCCTTGGAAGCAGTGAAAGAACAAAGAAAGTGGATTGATTTCCAAGGCCTCGTGTTTGTAGCAAATTTTCTTCTTGTAATTTGACAACGTGTACGTAAATCTCAAGCTTTGAAATTAACTGAATTTTAAAAATATATATATAATTAACAGAGATAAAATTTGATATATACCTTTTCTTAGATAAATCATTTATAATTTTGTTGATCACATACAAATTCTAATTGTTTTTTTTGACTCAGAGGTTCGATTCTGTCATTGTCCAACAAGGCAGTGGATAGAGGTAGGGCTAAGATGGAGCTTGTGCATCTGGTTAGAACCCATCTAGGAAAAAATGATCAGGCTTACAATAGCATTGTGCAGAGAGAAGATGATGAGGATTTCATGGGGGTGTTTCTGAGTACTTATTTGATTGAGACAGCGGGAATTGCTCTCAAGAACAATATAACCACCCTGGCGTCCTACGTTTTGCACATTTTAGAATAGTTGTATTTTATGCATCAAACTACTCAAGGCTTTTGTCAAGCCCTGTAAGCCCAAATTTAGGTAGGTGTTTTTATTAATCTTATTAGAGATGTTATGTTAGATGAAAGGCCTTTGCAATCTAGAATCAGCCACCTATTCTCTACAGGTAGGCTTTTCAGTTTATGGGTCTATGCTCTTCTTTAATGGTGTCATTTCCTTTGTATTAACAAAGGTACCTAATTCAGTGTCAATTTGGAAGGGAGGTTTTCATGGTATGCAAGTTTTAGATTTATTGCATAAATTTATGATCCCATTTATAGTTGGTAAATTTCATGGGCTATTTTCTCCAATTGGCTAACTTTGACAAATTATTCAAAAACTAGTTATTGAAGCAGTGTATTTGGGTTGTATTGTGGAAAGTTTCTCACATAACTTGCAATCCTGATCTAATCATCAACCCTAGTTGAATACTTAGCCAACAATTTCTGATTTTATGTTCATGTTATGGTGCTCATGTGTTTCACTATTTTCATCATTGATAATTATCTAGTTCTGCATATGGTTTTGGTCTATGCCTAATATGATTATATTCTGTTGCTTATCTGAACTTGAATAAACTTGAAGATAATATACAATTTTCTAGTTATAACCATTTCCCAGCAGTGTAAATTCAGGGGTTCTTGCACTGGTGCGCTCAGTTTGGTTGATTTTGATAAAATATTCAGAAATTAGATTCCTTTATAGAAAAATTTCCATTAACAAACCATTTCCTATGTTTTATGAAAAAAAGCCAATAAATTTATTGGACTTGCCAGATTTAAGTGCACTAAGTTAAAACTGGACATTTTGTCAGAATTTTATAGCATATATTTCTTATCAGTTCCTGCCAGGGTAGAGAACTTTTGCGAAGGGCTCTTCACTTAAATAGTGATTAATGTCTAATTGTTCGGCCAATCAAAATGCAAGATTCATTGCATAAATTTTATTTTCAATGTATGCAATGTAGAAGTTCCATACTTTTTATCTGTAGTGTTGATGAAAACTATTTTGGCGCCATGTAATTGGTTTTATTGACGGCTTCACAAAAACCAACCTAATTGTTATACACTGAATTTGCGCCTCTGATCTCAAGCTCTCTTGGTCTTGATAATCCAGTATAACATGGGAATCATCTCAAGGTTGTGGGACCTTATGCTAACCGAGATGAGACCTCCAGGTTC
>MU219087.1:0-21716 GCA_018584345.1 Thuja plicata
TAAATATAATAAAAATTATTGAATGATTATGAGAATTGAAATAGAAAGTGACCCAACCATGGCTGGAGTTTCCCCAATGGAGATGGTCTAACCATGCAACAAAATTTAACACAGTGGAAACAACCAACTCAAAGACAAGAATACTCAATCAACATGCTATAAAAGATCTTCTCATTATCATAGAATAAAAAATTTACATGACATTGGCCTACAACATGTAGATTATAGAATTTGTACATACATGTCTGATTACAATAGAAATCTGGTTCTAAACCCTAATTCTAACCTTATTAGGTTACCTTTCTTATTCACTCTCTTCCTCCTTAAAAAATGATCAAGAGCCTCAATATATAGAGCCTTCGAAACTCATATATAGGATAGATCACTTACATTTTTAAAGAATAAGAAAATGCAATACAATAATATACACCACAAATCAAATCATAAAGATCACAATTCCAAGATATATAATTGACGCGTGATCCATGAGAGACATTGGTAAAAAATCTATGAACATCCAGAGATGAGTCACCAAGCTTTGTCGATTAGGAAATGCTTCACAGGATTGAAAAACCTTAATTGACCATTAGAGCATGAACAACACATAGAAGTGACCATGGATCAAGAATATAATGATAGTGTAGTATCTAAATGAGGTGTGAACCTAGACAAGGGTAAAACATAATGTCCAAAAAAAATCCTCAAGTTCATAGCAAAAAATGATCTAAAACCAAGGAACACAGAAATAAATGAAGAACCGCTAACTGGAACAAAACTAAGAAAAAAATGAAAGGGAAATTTTTTTTGGGTGATGCAAGATTGCCAATAACCCAAGGATGCTCTTACATTAGACACCCCTGGTGAGAAGAAAATATTCCATAAGAGAAACTTATGAATATTTAACAGGATGTGGGACATAAATCCGATGCACATTCTTCATCCAAATATTCTCTTTATCTACAACTCTCTATCTCTACACTTTTGCTTCATCTTCTGTCAGATCATCTTCTTACTTTTCTCTGTACTTTATCTATCATATCTCTCATGTGTATAAGGTTTCTTAACACTACCTCCTTTCCTTCACACAATTCAATTACTACTGCTACAATCCTTTATCTGATCAGCAACCTAGGCCTTTTGTTGCTTCACTTTACTCTTCTTATAGTCGGATGCCAACTTGTTCTCTAATATTCCATCAAGATCCTTTCTTAGATCAACACTAGCCTCTATATTTATCTTCTCTGAATAGAAATGCTTTACCATGCTTAGATTCATTTCACTCCCCCCTTTGCCTTCTTCAAAGGTACCAAAGTATACTTTTGTCCATCCTTCTCTTTTGTTACCAAATTTATTCTACAATCATGGATAAATCCTCTATAAAATTGGTTATGCCTATCCAATATAACATGAAAAGTGCTCATTAATACCACATCACATAATACCTCATCTCTCTAGGTTCTCTTGTTAAATTTGACCAAACACTGTTCTTTCACCACTACCATGTGTTCATCTGAAAACCAACTCATCTGATAAGGACAAGGATGTTTAAACCTCTTAAATATAAGCTTCTATACCATCTCTTATGAGAACAAATTATCAGTACCATGATCCATAATAGCCTTACAACATTTACCTCCTAATTTTCAGAAAGCCCTAAAATAATTCCTCCTTTGTATAGGTTTATCTTCCTTCTTACTGAACAAGATTATCCTAAGCATAAGAGATTCTCCCATCTTAGGTTATACCATATTTTCCTCGAGTTCATTTATATCTTTCTCATCATTTGCCACAAGATTCTTCTTTCCGACATTCTTTCTAGATCCTTCAAAACATTGAAAATCTCTATGTTCTATACCTGCACATTTAAAAAAAGACCCTTCCAATTATTTATGACCATTGAATCTCCTAAGTATCTTGTAATTAGGTTATACCTCAAGGTTTTTCTTCTCTTTTCTATTGCTACTTTCTTTCTTCTCTTTTCCTCTAGGGTTACTCGATCTCCTCTTCAACTTATCTTCTCCCCTCAAGGCATACTGATAAGCATCCTCAACTATAAAGATTTGCAACATACTCAACTCAGCCTGGATATTCAATCTCAGAACATTAATATACCTATCCACCTTCTCCTTAGATACTTTTTGGTACCCAGATCTGATGGTGATCTTGTATAATTTTTTGATGTATTCCTCCACACTCATGTCTGTATTCTTCCATTTCTACAGCTTTTTGGATAATTCTAATTGATAATCTTCATGAATGAATTTATCCTTCAATCATAAAACCATCACCTTCGATCTAGAGATTTTTTGTTCACCATGTTCCTCTCTATATTTATGCAAGTATTTCCACCATAAGGCAACATGAGCCCTCAAATTAGTATATGCTAACCTAACCCTCTGTGGATCTCTAATATCTTCAAGCTCAAAATAATCTTCTAGTTCGCCAATCCAATCGATTAAATCCCCAGGATGAAATGAACCAGAGAAAGTAATAGAATCCATCCTATGAATTTTACTTACTTGTACCATAGCCCTCAAAAATATTTCTTCATCTGAGGGATCTCAGCATCTATAGAATATAGATCTTCAACAACTTCCTCATATTCTTCTTGAGTCTAAGGATTCCTTTGCAATCTAGTCAACACATTTCTGATCTTATTTCTCATTTCATTTATGAAGTGCTCCATCCTATGTTCTATCCTTCTAGGTGGCATCTCTCAATCCTCAGGAGAAACTACCTCAGCTTTGACATTTTCATTACAAGGTGATAATACCCTCTCACTCAAAAATATATTAGACACTTTCAACCTACCACAAACTTAGTGATCTATTGACCCTTGATATACCTTCAACACTCCCAACTAAGTTATCAACCAAAAACACTCTCCTCAGAGATCCCCTTGCAGAATTCATCTACAATTGTGGGCTAGATATTCACTATACCACCCCACAAAAAACACAACTAGGACTTCGCAAGCTCAAGAACTCAAAATGCTAACATGGGAACATGTCAAAATTTCTCTGATACCATCTAACATAGTCATGGACAAAGTTTCCCAAATGGAGATGGTCTAAACATGTAGCAAGAGTCAACATAGAAAAAACAACCAGCTCAAAGACAAGAATAGAAAATCAACATGCTATAACATATCTTCACATTATCATATAATCAGATATTTACATCACATTGGCCTACAACATGCAGATTACAGAATTTCAGCATACATGCCTAATTAAAACATAAAACTAGTTCTAAACCCTAATGCTAACCTTCCAATCTTACCTTTCATATTCACTCTCCTCCTCCTTAAAGAAAGATCAAGATCCTCAATTTATAGAGCCTTCACAGCTCATATATCATCCAGATAAATTATATTTTCTATGAATAAGAAAATATCATACAATAATATAGGTCAGGACCCAAATCATAAAGATCGCAATTCCAAGATATTGAATTGGTGTGCAATCCAAGAGAGACACCAGCCAAATACCAGAGCACATTAGGGGATGACTCACCAATCTTCGTTGATTGGGAAATGCTTCACAAGATCGAAAAACCCCAATTGACCATTAGAGCATGAAGAACACATAGAACTGATCATGAATCCATAATATCTCAACACTAAAGTATCCAAATGAGGTGTGAAACCAGACATAGGTAAAATATGATGTCTAGAACAAACCCTTAGTTTCGCAGTAACAAATGATCTAACACCAAGGAGCACAAAACTGCTAATTGAAACAAAACTAAGAACAAACTGGAAGGAAATGTTTTTTTGGTTGATGCAAGATTTCCAATGACTCAAGGATGTTCTTGCATTAGAAATAGACATAATATTTCTTACAATAAAAATAATGTTTGTAAAAGTAAAACTCAAGATTTCAATTATCAAGGTCTTCAACAAGGATCTTATTTTATGAGGCTCTAAGACCCTTCTCATTTGTGTCACTAAGTCCTTTTTTCCATAAAATTTTATTCTCTAATGGAAAATTCATCACCAAATAAATTTCACTCTTAGGTACCCAGAAAGCATGACCATCAAATGTATAAACAATAGTTTTTTTTTTCTAGATTTGATGCTAAGGATAAGAATCCAAAGACCTTTTCTTAAACTTCATATAATTAATATTGTATTGAATTGTCCATGTACCTAACTTATATAAGGTTTCAACTTAAGCACCCTTAACAAGAACCATATAGTCTCTTATTATCTTGCATCCACCACTTGAGAAAACTACTTACATACCAACATTGCTCAGCTTGTTGAGTAAAACTAGGCACTTAAACCTATCAATCACACATCCTCAAATACATATTCTACAAAGGAACCAATAAAAGTATCAGCCTCATCTTTAGAGGATTTTATAAAGTTATATTTAGAGAAATTGTTTGGGCTATCATTTTCTTATCCTCCTACTCTTCCCAAAAATGACTAGATTTGTTTTAGTTTTAACATTTTAAGTTGGAATTTTTACTAGGAATTTTAGATCTCCTTGGAGACTTGAATTTATTATTCTTGTCCTTTTTCTTTCCTTTGTCTATCATTATACCATGAGAAATCACAACCTCCTTAGCAATTGAAAAATATTTCCATTGTATCCCTTCAGATGAGAATGAAGAAACAACATCAACTAGTTTGAAAGTGATTGGTGTGATTCTAACTACCATCACAATGACCTTATAGGTTTAAAAAAAGAATATAATAAAATAATAAATTTTTGTTTGTCATATATATTAGGAATAATCTAGAATTTGATTGAGAAATCACCATGTTCAATATATTTACATGATTAACAAAAAATCTTTCTTCAATTTGTGTTTTCCCTTGAATAAAAATATAAGATCTTCCTTCCTCCGTACTCAGAGAATACAAATTCTTTCTTAGGAGTAACTTATTTTCCAAGGATATTCTATGATAAAAATTACCAACTGTCTTCCAAAGCTCAATTGTAGTAACCTCTTCATGGGCATTCAGGAGAACATGATCAATGATATAAAGTCTTATCATACCCTTTGGTTTCATATCCATTATATCCCATATATCATGTATTTTTGTTTAGGGTTTTATTTAATAAACCACATCCTATAGATCTCTATCTATCTCGCATGTCCTCTATTTTGAGCTTTCACATCTTAAAATTGACACCATTATACTTATCCATCTCTATTATATTGGATGTTATTGACATATTAAAACTACAAGGTTATGAAATATTACTCTACAAAGCTCCCATTGAAATTAGAGCAGTACAAAAAATCCTTCTACCAAAAATTTATAACAGAGATGGATAGGCTCTAGTACTAATTGAAAGGAAGCCAAGTGAAAAATAAATAATTACGAATGCTAAATATAATAGGAGAGATGATGAAAATATATCTTACAAGCCCTTGAAAATAAACTCATAACACTAGATATATGCAGGAAAATGGTTTATGACAAAACTCACATTCAAAAAGCCACACTCAATTATATTATCGGAAACAACCAATAGTTACATTACAATGCCTAAAGCCATTGATCTTGAAAGTTAAATAGAACATTAGATAATTCTAGAGAAAATATGGCACATTAAAGCTTCTCACAAGATGTCCAATTTATCATATAAAATTATATTAAGAAGCAAAAGATTTATTGAGCTCAACAAAAGTGGAAAGCACCCATTGACCTAGTGTCATGACAAAGACATATGTGGTGTAATAAATAACTTTATAATCCTATGATATGTTTCACATAGAAAATTCTAGAGAAATAATGAATAGCTCATCCATAATGGTCACCTTTCCATGGGAGATATCTACCTCACACCACTTGTCAAAAATAAACTCCACCATAAATAAAAATTGGTAAATAATAACTCTTTATGACTCTTCCACCAAACTAATAACTTTCATGGTCATAATATAAATTTTTCATAGTTCCAACATTGCAACCTATGAGTGTATTCCACTAAATTTAGATCTTGGAAAGTGTTGGCATATTAAATTTAGGAGTAAATTTTTAATAATAAAGTATCATTACTTTTCAATGGTTATGGAACTATCTTCAACTATATCTATGTTACCTTTATCAAGGCACTTCCTAACTAAATAAAATATATCCAAACATGAATTAATATTTTTCTCTTTCATTTTTGTATTTTAATTTGGTATCTAAGCCACAATAGTCTTGTGCATGTGAGATGTTCTAATCATTGAGAAGATTATCTTGACCATTTTGGTAACACTGAGACTAGGGCTCACTATAAAGATGAGTTGTTCCATTATCAAACAAAAAGGTGGAGGGAGGGGTTACACCCAACATGGTGAAGGGATGCTTATCCTCTTCTAAATTATTCCATCTACATTTTGCATGTGAAGAGTGGAACATTCTTCTTTTGTTGACTATTCTGCAGTTTTTTTGGTTCACACACTCTTCGATCATTGTTCCTGGCATTGGGTATGATATGAGACTTGGATCTTACAATTCAAATCTTATTAAAGGTGCTAAATTAGTGTTGACTATTTGAAGGTGAAATTTTTTATATTCTCATCATTTGGTATATGATGGAATTCAGGTGTGTGTGAAGGAACTATATGCTTGGATCATGTGAGTTTTTCTTTCTTTGAACCATTGAAAATAAATATTTATGTTTTATGTTTCATTTTTATTATGGAGGTATACATGTTATAAGGGAAATTTAGTTCCATTATAAAGGGTGACTAATGATTTGGAGTTATAAGATCAATTTTGGTGTGAACTTAAAAGACCTATTTTATTTTGTTCATTCTTGATATTATTAGGGAGGTATAACGATTTACAAGTTTATCTATGTTTTTTTAGTCAAGAGGTGTTCACTAGACTAAAGGTTTATAAAAGGATTTCTTATCCATGTGATAGAGAGGTATGTTTTTTTAGAGTTGTGGCTTAATCTAATTCTTTATAGGGTAATATCAAAATCTTCGCTAAAATTTTGGTGACAAGAAAAATGGATAAAATAAATATGATTGCAAAATTTGAAGGGTATGAATTTAACACATGGAAAATTAAAATATAATTACTTTTGATTGAAAAATACTTGTGGGATATTGTATGTGGACTTGTTAGAAAAACACAAGATGCAGATGAAGTGACAAAGTGGATGGCTAAAGATCATATGGTCATAGTAGTATTTGGTCTTGGTTTATCAAATGTATATTTGCATCATGTTGATCTATTAATGACGTTGAAAGAAATATGGGATTATCTTAACATTTTATTTGGTTCACACACTTCTATTCCCAAAATATCCATAAAGTAGAAATTATTTGGATTGAAGATGAATGAAGGAGATAATATTGTCTAGCATATAACTACTTTACATTCTCTTCTTAATCAAATTGTCGGTGTAAACTCTAAAGTTGATGATGGTGATGCCAAGGCAATCTTATTCAACAGTATACCATCAAGTCCTTGTCATATTGTTTTCACTTTGGACAAAATGAATCCTAGCTCGGAAACTATATTTTTTCTCTAATTGATGAAGGAAGAGCTAATATGTGTCATCAAACTATTGAGTAATGTGCTTTGGTTTCTAGGAACAAATCTAACTTTTCAACTAGAAAGGAATTCAAATGTTCTTATTGTTAGAAAAATGGACATGTGCAGATGAATTGTATTCAACAGGCCAAGGATCTAATCGATGGAAAGTTGAAGAAAAAGACAACTTTTACTACAAATGAATGTGAAACATACTTTTTTGGTTTTTCAGTATGTACAAATGACTCATCTCATGATGACAACCCACCTTGCACTACGAGAACTGACAAAAGATTTCTGATTTAGATAATAGAAATGAATCTATAGGAGGTTGGAGGAAATGGAGGTAGGAGGAAATCCATCATCCCGAGCTATCTTCTTCCTCATAGATGATTCAATGCATGAGAAGCAACTTATTTTTGTCCCTGAAAAGTAAAGTCTTTGCAAATTTGTCCCTGAAGAAAAGAGGGGGCTTGATATATTTTTGTTCCTGAAGAAAAGAGGGGGCTTGGAATCATTATTCTCGATTCAAGGAATGAGGGGAGAGGTTTTCTTAATGATTTTTCAAGCACTTGAAGAGGTATTAAACTCACTAAAACGATATGTAGACTTTCGGAGAGAATGTGTCTCATAGGCAGGCATGCTAATGTTAATTTGTGTAACAGAGGAGGGATATTTCCATAGCACATGAGGAGACATTAGAAACACTTGAAAGTGATGTGGAATTTCAGAGGAAAGGTGTCTCATGTGCACCTATAGTGGACGCATTAGACACACTTAGAGGAAATATGTACTTTCAAAGGAAATGTGTCTCATCATTTATGGGAGGTGGGAAAACCCATATTCTATACATGGTTTAAAGTTCTATAATTAGGAGATCCACTAAAGCAGTCAGTTCGGTGTTTCTTAAGAAAGCGAGGAGGATTGGTGAAGATGCCTGGTTAAACTCTCCAGAAGGGTTAGTTTTATTGGTATCAAGACAAAATTGAAACCTTGATTGATTCAATTCCATATTCTTTCATTACAATCATGTGGCTTATAAAGCCTTGTATTCTTATTTAAAAACTACCTTATGTGAATACCTTCAACTAACTTATTTGTGAACTACTACATTTTTTTTATCTAATTTATAAAACTAACCTAAGACTAACATTGTTTAATGTAATACGCAAACAATCCCCCTTTATTACATTAATCAAAATAACAGTGGAACATTGTAAGGGTTTTGAACCCAACCCTCCTAGAGATTTTGATGAAGTATCTTCAGCAATAGTCCTTTCTCACTCAACAAATATCAAACTGACTACATTAGTGGATGTCTTGACCATAGAACCGAAAACTATCTCTACAAGATGAGTGTTGCAACCTTCCATGCACAATGAGACACATTTCCTTCAAATTTCCACATCTCCTCCAAGTGTGTCTAATGCCTCCTCCATTTATTCACATGAGATACCATTACTCCAAAAGTCCACATCTCCTTTGAGTGTTTCTAATGGCTCCTCAAGTTTTATGGAAATATCCCTCCTCTATTGCATAAATCAACAATTGCATACCTACACATAAGATTTCTTTCCTCTAGAAGTCCACATCTCATCTGAGTGTGTCTAACATCTCCTCATGTACTTGAAAAAACATTAACCAAATATTTTCACCCCTTTCTCCTTGAAGAGACAACCATGATACCAAGCCCCCTCTCATATTCAAGGACACAATTATACGAAGTCCCCTCTTTTTTCAGGGACAAATTTTCCAAGACCGCACTTTTCAAGGACACAAATAGGGTGCTTCTCATAAAATGAATCTTGCCTAAGAGAGAAGCTAGCTCAAGATGAAAACTAATATGATTGAGGAAACCTGACACTTTTTGAACACCTTTGATAGGGTTCATATATCTCATGTGTTTAGAGAAGGCACCCAAGTTGCTTACTAGTTTGCCAACTTGGCGGTTAGAAGTGATATGTAGACTCGTTGGCTCTACGGTGGAGACCTCCCACGTGAAGCTTTGGATTTTGTTGAATATGAATGAATCCATGGGAAGGAGGGATTTATTAACATTAATCATAATTGTTAATGCTTTAAATGGTATTGGATTTTCCAATATTGGAAAGTACGAGACAGGCTGGAAAGAAAATAATAACAAATCACACCCGCAAATTTACTGGGTGCCCATTTGCATAGGTAAAACTTACCATTCATGGAAAATATGTAGAACTATTTGGAACAACTCAGAGAGAAAGGGTCTAATCATAACTATCTAGTCTACACTTTTGATCTTCTTTCTTGTGATGGGAGGGGAAAGACATGGAAGGGAGCCTGCTAAAGATGGTGAAAAATGGAAGAGGCATACCAAGGTTTAGAACTACCTTGAAAATGGCAGAATCTCTACCTTCATTGAAAGGATTCATGGTGAGAAGCCGTCTGTGACAAAAGTGTTTGTCAAAAGCTGGAATGAAGGAAACATTGAGATTGAGGGAAGAAATTTTACAGTGACCGAGAAGGTAATCTCTCTTGTTACGGGTATCACTATTGTTGGAAATAAATTCTACAAAGACCAAAAAAAATTCAAACTCAGGGATCAGTGATTTTATTAGAAACAAGGAAGAAAAGAAAGCGCTTACCAAAGTCGGTACCCACTACCTCCTCGAAGGGTTGAAAATATTGTGGAGGTTCTAAGAGCCATCATCTAGTACATCGTGCTGGATACCAATTTTGACAAAATCTAAACCTACCATTTTGTTCTCTTGAATCATTTTTGCCATGGAATGCAGGTGTCTATACCCTTTAATTTATATGCCTCTATAAATGATAATATTAATTAGTTTAGAGAGAAAGCCATAGATTACCCTACCCTGTATGAAGGGCTTTTGCTTTTATTCACATGAGATACCATTACTCCAAAATTCCACAACTCCTTTGAGTGTTTCTAATGCCTCCTCAATTTTTATGGAAATATCCCTCTTCTATTGCATAAATCAACAATTGCATACCTACACATAAGATTTCTTTCCTCTAGAAGTCCATATCTCGTCTGAGTGTGTCTAACATCTCCTCATGTACTTGAAAAAACATTAACCAAATATTTTCACCCCTTTCTCCTTGAAGAAACAACCATGATACCAAGCCCCCTCTCATATTCAAGGACACAATTATGCGAAGTCCCCTCTTTTTTCAGGGATAAATTTTCCAAGACCGCACTTTTCAAGGACACAAATAGGGTGCTTCTCATAAAATGAATCATGCCTAAGAGAGAATATAGCTCAAGATGATATAAAATATCCTATATCCATTGCCTTCGGCACCTTGTATGAATTTTTTTATATCATATGCATCAGATTCACCAATAACACAAGCATTATAGTTTTTCAAATCTTCCTCAGGTGTAACAAAGAGGGCCAAAAAAAATAGAGCATATTTGACATTTGTGTGGCCATATGAAAATACTAAATGATAAATGATGTTTATTAAATCAATAATGGAACCAAACATAAAAAATAAATTCACCAATTGTCAATACGAAGTAATGAACACATCAAATTTCAAACCTTTAATCAAGTCATGAGCACACCAAAAATATCATATTCAAACAAAAAGATACAAGTCAAATAACTAATTATTCTAAAGAAACCTTATAACTCAAAAATTATCATTTTTGAAATATAATATGCAACTTTACATTAATTCATCTAGAAAATGTCTTGCAATAATATATTTTTGCATTTGTTATTTTCTCAAACCCTATGTCCAAGAAACAATTATAGTATAACTACCTTCACAACAAGTGTTATATCAATGCACTTTTGAGTTTTTCCACAATATAATGTCACCAATTACACCCTTCTTCTAACAATAAATATTGTGATAATAACTACTTCTAATACAATATTGGGAGGCCTCCTCCTTGCTGAAGTTTAACGCACATTGGAACAACCAAAGAAGCTTCTAATCTACGCCATATATATTCTTCATAGTCCTCCCATTTTCAAAAACAACCAACATACACACGGTAAAATAGTAGCCTTTTACAATTGCCTTCCTCCAAATACTATGGTGATGACTTTGAATAATACCACAAATATTTCAATCATTAGAAGTTAGAAACTTAGACACAATCATGTTGTAAAATTCGTAATGGTTGATGCATGCCCTCATATACCAACAAAAATATTTTTAAATTTAGCACAACAAACTCCACAAATATTTTTAAATATTTTCAAAATGGATGCACTGATAAATTCAGTTACTCCTAGGTAGTTCAAAAGAATGGAAGAACTCTTTGCTAAACACAAGGAAGGGAAGGAGGGTGAATGGACAAAAGTCAGGAAAAAAAGGAGCAATAGAGACCCTTCCCCAGTTTCCCCAGCGGCAACCAGGAGCAAGAACAAAGTCGATCTGGGTGTTAAAATGAAAACTCTAGGGTAGAAAAAATTGAGCTAGATCCGGCAAGAAGAAACCTGTAAGAACATAGCGGATGGAACCCAATAGACCATCTAGGCAGCTTGCACCTCTATTTATAAATGAAGCTAATATCTTGGAATATTCATGGTCTTAATGGGCCACATAAGTAGGATGTAAGTAGGAATATGACAAGGGATCGTAGACCCGATGTCATGCTAATCCAAGAGACTAAGATGAAGAAGGATAAACTGGAAGGCATTAAGTTTTGCAAGTCAATGGATAGGGTTGCTAGAGTTTGGAAGGTGCATCCTTAGGTTTGATGACTCTATGGAAATCTTCTCTCATGACATCTGATATTGTCTAAGAAGAAGGTAATGTGTTGCTTCTGAATCTCACTAATATGAAGAATAATGAAAGTTGGTATATCATGAATATCTATGCTCCTAATTATAAAAAAAGGGTGAAGATCCTTTTGAGATAAACTTAGAGGCATTTTTTCCATGTTAGATCTTTCAAAATGAATTATTATGGGGGATTTTGATACCCCTCTATAAGAAGGGAAGAAATAGGGTGGGATTACCCCTGATTTGGAAAGTAGGCAGGATCTCATGGATTTTATCAATGATCAATCCTTCTTAGATGTGGATCTTCAGGGGGTGAATTTCACCTAGAATAATATGAGAACTAAGAAAGAGTGTATCCAAGTTTGGATGGACAAAGCTTTGATCACGGTTGATTGGCTCAATTCCCACAATAGGAAACTTTCTGCTCTGGTGAGGATTGGGTCAGATCACTCCCCATGCCTCTTATTCTTGACCCAATTATTAAGCAAAGAAATTTCCCCTTTAGATTTGAAAAGATGTGGACCACACATCCTAACATAAACAACAATGGGCTTATTGTGTTAATATATGAGCATGCAAAGTTTAAGATGTAGGAAATCCCTAAGGAAGAAGATTCGAACAGAGGCAAGAAAGGAAAAAGATCTTTTCCTTCTGAGAGAAAAACACCTGGGAGTAAGAAGAAGGGGAAAGTCAATACTGGTGGTGAAGAGCATATCAAGATCCTCACTGAGGAGAAAGGCATGTGCACAGACTGCGAAATAGAGGCTAAGGAAAAGGATGTGAAAAAAGAAAATGGGGAAGCCTCTAAATTCCTCTCTGAGGAAACTGGAATGAAAACGGAGGAAGACACAGAGGCCCTTGAATAGGACTTATTTGGTTCCTCTGAGGAGAGTGAAAAAGACAGTAAAGGCAGCTCTCAAGGAATGGAAATGAAGGAGCAGGATAAAAATAACTCTAGGGATGACCCTATAGATGTGGAGGAGGAAATACCTAACTCCCCTGCTAAGAATCTTAGTCAACCTAGTCTGAAGACTAAAGAAAAGGGTATTTCTGATACTACCCCTGTTCTGGTAAACTACGCGGAGTCTGTGTCTTTTTTCAGAAGGACTTCGAAAGAGGACAAGGCAATGGGGTCTGAGGAAAATAAAAAAGGTAAAGGTAAAACTGGGGATAGTCATGGCAATGAGACCGACAAAACCCAAGATCCCTGCAGGTTTATTCAAGTTGTTAGGGAAAGGGCTGATATGGATTTGCAGTTGAACACCTAGCTTCTGGAAGAGATAAGAGACATCAACAGAAAGTATGATGACCTCCAGGACAGGGTTAATAAGTTGACCGTCCTGCTTGCTAAACCTCTGAAAGAAGATGCAATGAAGGAAGATCAAGAGGATAATTTGGAAAAAAAACTTCTGGAGAAACTTGAGTTGAGGATCAATACCATGGTTAACTTCCACCAGCGTACCACTGAAAGCCGCATCCAGAGCATTGAAGAAACCCTTAGTAGAATGATGAAAAATAATTATGAGGGAATGAAAGTGACTGACAGTAATCTCAGGGCTCTTTTTTCTGTGCTGGATGGGAACTCCAATACTATTGTGGTTGATCTAGATAATACTGTTGATCCTAGCATTGCTGGCCCAGGGACTCATACAAGGGCAAGTGCCAAAAAAGTGAAATAGGGGAACCCTAAAGATATTAAAGATCTCAAAGATTCCATCGAAAAATATAAATTTGTGATGGATGAGTTTGCCGAGATCTTGAAGCATGCCTGATCTTGGTTGCTGGGGCTAGTTTTCTTTTGTCATCTTTTGCTAGGGTGCTCTTGCTGGTGGGGTTCAATATGCATTATTTTCTTTTCCCCCAGCCGTTGTTTTTTATTTTGTCTGTTTGTATATGCTTTTGCTGCTATATGTATATCTTTAGTATTTTTTAAAGGGTTACTGTTCCCTTCAGAAACTGCTTTACCCTTAATCGAAAACATAAACAACAAGATCTTGGAATGGTGGAATATTGATGTAAGAGGATCAGCTATGTTTAGAGTACCCAAAAAACTTATAAATGTAAAGATAAATATTAAGCTCTGAAATAAGAAAAAGTTTGGGGACATTTTATCCTCTAAAGAGAAGGCCATATCTGACCTTGTTCTTATCCAAGAGGAAATCCAGAGAGACGGGTATGATGAGAACTATCTGAATCAAGAGAAGCTTCTTCTTTCTGAGTATCATAATGTGATTGGTAAGGAGGAGATGTACTGGAAGTAGAGATTAAGACCCATATGGTTGAGGGAAGGGGACAGAAATATCTGCTTCTTTCACTTATCCACCATGAAACAAAGGGCAGCCAGCAAAATCAGTAGCATCAAAAGGGGGAACCAAATCTTGTAGGATGACAAAGGCATCTCTTCTAATGCAGTGGATTTCTTTACCACCCTTCTCTCTGAAGAGCTTCACCTCTCTGATCTGGAACATGAGGACCTCTTGAGAAATATTTCCTCTGGCATAACAAATTACTAAAACAAAGCCTTGTTTGCTATTCCTAATCTTGATGAAGTAAAAAAGCCCTAGATTCTCTCCCTAGTGACAAGGCCCTAGGTACCGATGGCTTCCCCGTGTTTTTCTTCCATAGCTACTAGGAAATTGTCAAATTTGATTTGGTCAAAGCTGTGCAATAATTCTTTGGATCCAAGAATCTTCTTAAAGAACTCAATGCCACTTTTCTGGCTCTTATTCCGAAGGTCTCGGGGGTAGACTCTATGGATCTTTTCAGACCCATTAGCTCATGTAACTTGTTCTATAATATTATTTCCAAAGTCATTACTACAATAAATTTTCATGTGCTCCCTTTTATCATTGCTCACCAAAAGTTTGGTTTTGTCCCTAGAAGATAGATTTTCGATTCCATTATGGCGGTGCACAAAGTGATCCACTCTTTAGAAGAAAGGAAGAGGGAAGGATTCTTGCTTAAGCTTGATTTATCTAAAGCCTATGACCGGGTGGACTCGTCTTTCCTAATGAAAGTGTTGGGAGCTTTTGGCTTTAATAGTAAATTTTTCCTTATCATCGATCAACTCATTTCTTCACCTTTTTCAGTCTTGATTAACGGGTCTCCTTCTACCTTCTTCAAAGCTTCTCAGGGCCTGAGACAAGGGGATCCCCTGTCTCCTATCCTCTTCATAATTTTGGCTGAGTGCTTGGGAAGATCGATTATAGCTCATAAGATTTTAGGGGAGTTGAAAGGCCTCAGATCGTCCTCTGGTAATTCCATTTTCTCTCATCAATAATTCATTAATGACACCATCTTAGGAGGGGAAGCATCAGTTAATGAGACAAGAGTTGTTAAACACTTACTGGACTCCTACACTAGGGCCATAGGCTAATCTATCAACTGGTGCAAGAGCTCCCTCTTCTTTTTAAACATGCCTGAGGCCAGACAAAGGAGAATGGAAGATATATTAGGGTGTGGTATTGGCTCCCTCCCCTCCACCTTCTTGCATCTCCCACTTGGAGCTAAACCCACAAAAGATTTCAAAAATAGACTCATTGATAGATTCAATAGAAAATTGGCTGGGTGGAAGGGAATTACTCTCAGTCAAGATAGCAAGATTCAGTTGGTCAATTCCACTCTATGAAACATTCCCACTTATGCCCTTAGCCTCTTTTCTATCTCGGCTAAAGTGGCAGATGCTATGGAAAAAATCCAAAGAAGATTTCTTTGGTCTTTGGAGAAAAAGCATAAGGGGTTCCCTCTTATCGCTTGGGACAAAGATTGTCTCCCAAAAAGGGATGGGGGTCAGGGTATCAGGAGGATTAGGCCTTTCAACAAGGTTCTTCAAGCCAAAAAAATTTGGCAAATTTTCCATGGTAAAGGGGAATGGAGAGATTTATTTGGGGATAAATACTTGTCTAATGATTCTTTGAGTTCTTTCTTTGATTGTGATGATATCTCGAAAGGATAGTTTATCTGGAATGGCCTTCTTAATGCCAAAGATCTGGTTAAGTCTAAAGAAAAATGGAAAATTGGAAACGGTCACACTATTAGCTTTTGGAATGATAATTGGCTTCTATATGGGCCCCTGAAATATATAGACCACTTTAACTTATGAAAGGAGGAATGCACCTCATAATTCGGGGACATGGTTTGTAATTACAGAGCGGATAATTCTTGGGTGGATCTATCCTCTGTTTCCCAGGATTTATCTCACATTCTCACTGCTCTTAATGCTATCTCTCTTTCTAAGAATTAAGATGCTTTGATTTGGGAAGGCTCCCCTAATGGCTCTTTCACTATGGCCTCTGCCTACTCTGTATAGCTGCATCAGGAAGCCACTCCTTTCTAGGCTAAAGCATGGTTACCTGGCCTTATTCCTAAAATTAATGTCTTTTATTGGCTGCTGCTTCAAAATCACATTCTCATTATTGATAACCTTATTAAGCATGGAATCTCAATCCCTAATAGGTGTGTTCTGTGTTAGAGCCAGGCTGAATTTGTGGACCACCTCTTTATCCATTTCCTCTTTGTTAGGTATGTTTGGCATTTTCTCCTATCTCTTTTTGGCTTGCATTGGTGCTTCCCTTCATCTTTTAAGGACCTCATCTCCCATTGGACCTTGCCTTTCAAGAACACTGCCTTTCACAAAATTTGGTCTTGGGCGCTTCCTCACCTCTGTTGGGGAATTTGGAAAGAGCGCAATAATCACATCTTTAGGGATTGTAGTGCCAATGCCAAAATTATATTTCAGAAGATACACCATGCTCTGTTGGAAAATTTTGTCTCTTGTGGGAATACTAACCCTTTTGCAGGTAAAGATAATTTAGATGATCCCAAGAAGAAAATAGATAAAAGACAAATCTGCACCTGGAGCTGTCCTCCGTAAGGCTGGTCTAAAGCCAACTTTGACAGAGTGGCCAAGGGCAACCTGGGAAAGGTGAGAAGTGGCAAAGTGATTCAAAATTGCTTCAGCCAGGGCATCGTAGCTGTCATTTTTCCTTTGGGAACACAAAACAATCACTACGCAAAAAAATTTGGTTAGAAGGTGATTCACGAAACATAATCAACTGTCTTAACATGCTTCACCCACTGCTGTGGACTATAACTAATATGATTGAGGAAACCCAACACTTTTTGAACACCTTTGATAGGGTTCATATATCTCATGTGTTTAGAGAAGGAAACCAAGTTGCTTACTGGTTTTCCAACTTGGCGGTTAGAAGTGATATGCAGACTCGTTGGCTCTACGGTGGAGACCTCCCACGTGAAGCTTTGGATTTCATTGAATATGAATGAATCCATGGGAAGGAGGGAGTTATTAACATTAATCATGATTGTTAATGCTTTAAATGGTATTGGATTTTCCATTATTGGAAAGTACAAGATAGGCTGGAAAAGAAATAATAACAAATCACACCTGCAAACTTACTGGGTGCCCATTTGCATAGGTAAAACTTACCGTTCATGGCAAATATGTAGAACTATTTGGAACAACTCAAAGAGAAAAGGTCTAATCATAACTATCTAGTCTACACTTTTGATCTTCTTTCTTGTGATGGGAGGGGAAAGACATGGAAGGGAGCCTGCTAAAGATGGTGAAAAATGGAAGAGGCGTACCAAGGTTTGGAACTACCTTCAAAATGGCAACATCTCTACCTTCATTGAAAGGATTCATGGTGAGAAGCCTTCTGTGACAAAAGTGTTTGTCAAAAGCTGGAATGAAGGAAACATTGAGATCGAGGGAAGAAATTTTACAGTGACCGCAAAGGTAATCTCTCTTGTTATGGGTATCACTATTGTTGGAAAGAAATTCTACAAAGACCGAAAAAAATTTAGACTCAGGGATCAATGATTTTATTAGAAATGAGGAAGAAAAGAAAGCGCTTACCAAAGTCGGTACCCACTACCTTCCTGAAGGGTTGGAAATATTGTGGAGGTTCCATCATCTAGTACATCATGCTGGATACCAAGTTTGACAAAATCTGAACCTACCATTTTGTCCTCTTGAATCATTTTTGCCATGGAATGCAGGTGTCTATACCCTTTTATTTATATGCCTCTATAAATGATAATATTATTGAGTTTAGAGAGAAAGCCATAGATTACCCTACCCTGCATGAAGGGATTTTTCTTTTAATCTTTGAGTACTTTAAGGCCCAAATTCTAGGGAAGGAAGTGGCTCACAAAGATGAGATGGAGATCTCTAGCTCTGACTACATTCCCTCAGAGACAGAAGATAGTGAAGGTCTACATTCTGAGAACTATGATGAGTATGAATATAAAAGGAATAGTCACGGTTCATCTTCCAAGAAGCGTAGAGTTAGTCTGCAAACCATTAAAAAAATGGTGACCCCTAAAAACCAAAACACAATGGTTATTTCTTCTGAGGAGGATTACAATGATAATGAGGAAGGAATGAATATGGATGGTGAGGAGGAAATGTCCAATGAAAAAGGAAGAAAGAGAAGGAAACCCACGATGGGTAAACACTAAAATAAAAAGAATAAGAACAGGGAAGAGAGTGTTGGCTGGCAATCTCCTAAGGACAAGACCCATAGAGCCTCCCATGTTTTGGGTCATAATTTTAAGTGGAAACTCTAGGGTGATTACCATGAGACCAATCAGGCTATTCCCTCTCCTCAGGACTCTCAATCCCAAAACACGGGGAAGTATGATAGATAGGATGGCGAGTTCTTTTGTTATATGGCCAAACAGGGGAAGATAATTGGATGATGTGACTTCAATGTCAAAATTGGGAAAATGGGGATTACTAGAGAAATTATAAACCCCAAGGTCATTAAAGGTGAGGGAGGCTAGATTAAGATGGATGAGCTTATCAACCAGTCAATGGTGGTGCTTAGTGGTAACAATAGGGAATTTGAGATGGACTTACTCAATAACACTAGGAATAAGATGTTAGATAACTACATGATGATAAAATGGCTATTCCATGAAGTGGAGGATCTCAAAAAATGGTTAAAGGCATTGACAAGGCTAAAAATGATAGCAATATAGAGGAACAAATGAATCTGAGCAGTAAAGTTCAAAAAATGGAGGAAAATATGAATAGGGTAGAAGCTACCCTAAAAACATAGCGGAACAAAGCTATAATATCCTCAAAGCATCCAAAGAGCACACAAATATTATCATCGAGAAGCTGGATGCAAAGTTAGATGGGACGGAGGATAATGCCAACATGGAAGCGGAGATAGAACAAAACATTGAACAGGGTCCTGGCAAGAGAACCAGTGCCAAAACCAAGAAGATTATGGACAAGGATATGGATATCGTTCTCCAAAAGATCAAGGATTCAGCTACTAACATGGAGCTACTTGACCAAGGCGGCTACCTTGATGGTGGACTTATCTTAAGAGTCCCTGGTCTTTTTTTCCATCCCTGTGTTTTTTCTTTTCTACAAGCTCTTTTCATTTTTTACGTTGGCCTTTGTTGGTCTATTTTTGATTAAGGTTAAAGAAGTTTTTGAAGGGAACAATAACCTTTTACAAAATAATAAAGATAGACATATAGCAAAAAAAGAAAAGACTAACAGACAAAATCAAATACAACAGCTGGGGCTAAAGAAGATAATGCATATTGAACCCCACCAGCAAGAGCACCCTAGCAAAAGGCGACACCAAAAAACCAGTCCCAGCAATCAAGATCAGTCCTGCTTCAAGATCTCAGCAGACTCATCCATCACAAATTTATATTTCTTGATGGCATCTTTGAGATCTTTAATATTTTTAGAGCTCCCATGTTTCACTTTTTGGCACTTGCCCTTGTATGAGTCCCTGGGCCAGCAACACTGGGATCAACAGTATTATCTAGATCAACCACAATAGTATTGGAGTTCCCATCCAACACAGAATGAAAAGCTCTGAGATTACTGTCTGTCACTTTCATTCCCTCATAATTATTTTTTATCATTCTTCTGAGGGTTTCTTCAATGCTGTGGATGCGGCTTTCAGTTGTACGCTGGTGGAAGTTAACCACGGTATTAATCCTTAGCTCAAGTTTTGCCAGTAGTATTTTTTCCAAATTCTCCTCCTGATCTTCCTTGGTTGCACCTTCTTGTAGAGGTTTAGCAATCAGGACAGCCAACTTATTAACCCTGTCCTGGAGGTCATCATACTTTCCGTTGATGTCTCTTATCTCTTCCAGAAGCCAAGTGTTCAACTACAGATCGATATCAGCCCTTTCCCTAACAACTTGAATAAACTTGCAGGGATCTTGGGTTTTGTCAGTCTCATTTCCATGACTATCCCCAGTTTTACCTTTACCTTTGTTATTATCCTCAAACCCCATAGCCTTGTCATCTTTTGAATTCCTTCCCCCAAAAGACACCGACTCCACGTAGTTCACTAGAACACGGGTAGAATGAGAAATACCCTTTTCTTTATTCTTCAGACTAGGTTGACTAAGATTCTTAGCAAGGGAATTAGGTCTTTCCACCTCCACATCTGTAAGGTCATCCCTAGAGTTATTTTTATCCTGGTCCTCTGTTTCCATTCCTTTAGAGTTGCCTTTACTGTCTTTTTCACTCTCCTCAGAGGAACCAGATAAGTCCTGCTCTAGGGCCTCTGTGTCTTCCTCCATTTCCATTCTAGTTTCCTCAAAAAGGAATTTAGAGGCTTCCCCTTTTTTCTATTTTCACATGCTTTTCCTTAGCCTCTGTTTTTTTGTCCATGCACATGCCTTCCTCCTCCGTGAGGATCTTGATATGCTATTCACCACCGGGTGATCCCACAATAGTGGGTTACACTTTTTTGGAGGAATAAATTCCTCACGAATTCGCAAGGTGGGAGGATTTAGTTGGGTACTTTCGATAGAAAGTACCTGATTGTTTCGATTGGAACATTAATAGTTTCGATCAAAACTACCTTTTTTGCTTAGTTTCTATCGAAACAAACCTAGCTTCGATCGAAACTAAGTTAGTTTCGATCGAAACTAATTTAGTTTCAATTGAAACTAAGCTAGTAAAGATTTTAGTGGGATTTTGACCCATATGCATGTTAAAATAATAAAGTACTTTCGATCGAAACTAATTAGTTTCGATCGAAAGTACTTTCTATCGAAACCCCCAAAATTGAGGCTATCTGCAAAGGCTAAGAAAAATCTACAGTTTTCATGGCTTCGAGGCTCAAGCGCGGGGCTCAAATGGAAGAATAGGGACACCTCCTTTTGCATCACACAAGTACTCTAAAAGAGATTTCTAACAAATATAGAATTGACAAATTTTGAATTAATTAGGTCTATGTATTTTGACGTGCATCGGATGTAGCTTTTCTATCCAATATAAACTTCCAGGTTTGACGTTCAATGAAAAATAGTAGAAAAGAGAAAAAAAATTTGAAAAATAACAGTGCCCTCCAACTTTGAGTCTTCTTTCTATCAAAAAAATAATAATTGAATTTTGATAAATACACAACAAGTTATCAGCTACGCAGTCAACGTATGTCACAATTACGGTTTACTCTACTTCAAACATTCAT
>MU219098.1:5183-16168 GCA_018584345.1 Thuja plicata
TTTTGTTGAGTCCATGATCTCCTCAAGTGGTTAAACTTTCTTTCAGAGGACCAAAGCTCTGATACCAATTGTTAGAAACACTGAGAGGGGGGGGGGGTGAATCAGTGTTTGTCTATTTATTACTTTTCAACAACTTAAACATAAATCAAACATACATTCAATGAAGCTTAACATAAGAAATCATAACACATGATATGATTACAGGGAAACCTTGATCAGAGGAAAACCCCAGTGGGAATTAGTACCCACAGATATTGTACTAGTTTAATGAACCTATAAAAGTTCCTTTGCCCTGTTAGAAGCAGTCTTTACAATGCAAGTACAATGACTTGGTTAAAGGTCTAACCCTGTTAGGAGTCTTTTAAAAAACCCTGTTAAAGGTATATGGCTCACTGCCCAATAGGATGAAGGCTACAACCTTCTAAAAGTTTATATACACTATATCAAAAGTGAATTGATGTGATGACACTATTGTCTGATCAGTTCCATGTATGCGTGAATTCTCTTACTCTCTTAAAGAGCTATATCATATACTGACTTCATCATACTGATCTTCTATATCTTCCTCTTACATCATAATCGACACTTGTAACATAACTTTACATTACAAACTTATATGTTTATATCCAAATAGGCATGACCCAAAACAAGACTCTAGTCAGCCCTAAAACAAAATACACAACACTTCTGAACAAGTCATCTCAAGCGTTTTTACAACAATGCTAATTACACCATTACAAACATATAATCAAAGGTGCTTAGCCATTACATAACAAAATAATTCACACTGATCAAAACACTAGTTGGTTTCCATGCTCCATCTTCTGGACTGCTGGTCTACTGATCTATCTGTAACTTCTCCGTACTATTGTTCCGTACTATGCATGTCTAGATTTAGTATTTACACATATAATAGAACATATATCTGAATGTGCATATTTTGACTTGATCTCTCACACGTGCGCTAATGTGTTGATCGTTGAATATCTCTGTCTACCCTATTTCCATACTTAGTCATTTTTCCTTCTGAGTTATCTTTGACAGAAACTTAGTATGACTTTGTTGCCATGATGACAACACAAAATGAGTCATGCATCCTCAGGAAGTCAACTTTCCAACATTGGTATGGAAACTTTACCCTTGAGATAGAATTTGGGCTAATGTAGATGCTGTAATGTATTTTCTTAACTAGAATGGCTTTTATTTGACACTGGGATTTGTAATTGCGAGAAATACTTTATCTTGTATTTTCTAAAATAAATTGTGAAATTCTTGTTTCATATATATCGGTCCCAATGGGTAGAATAATGCATATTTTCTAGGAAATCACCAGGTTATCTAGAAAGTTAACCCACACAAGGAAACTGCAAGCATGTCACATCGCTTCAACTTTATCATCACACAAATGATTTCCAGAATCTAAATATTATAGCCAAAATTTCTAAATTTCTTCTAGACTCAAATGAGACCAAAATGAATAAAAAATGCATCTTGAAAGCTTTCAAGAGTATAGCTATGTTTTTGCAAATCATTTTAGCACCTACAAAATGTTTCTCTACTAGCGGAAGCAATGTTCATTGGGTGAAGATGTGATTTTCCTTCAATATGAACTCTGTAGAGGGAGTTGCATTCTTAGATCTACTAGATTAATGATCCTATATTTAAATATAGCATAATCAATATTACTAAATCCCAATTCAGTTCATTATTCCTTGCAAAAACAATTTTGAAGAGACCCGATTCAGTTATGTGTTCCTAGCAGATATAAAATTGCATAATCTTACTGTACCATTTTTTGATTACATATTGTTATAGGCCATATCGGGTTGCTTGTGGAAATAGATGTTGAGGAAATGCAATAATTTCATAGAGTAAGCATTTTTATTCTCATATGAACTTCCTCCTATTTCTAAGGATTGCACATGTTTCTCACGTTGTTTTTATTCTTCGGTTTTGTTTGATTTTTCATTTTTTTGTAAACTGATAAACTTGCACATCCATTCAATAGTCACAATCACATATGAATGCAATATTAAGGCTATAATAGGTCCAATTAGATAGGGAAAAGACCTATTGCTTATTATTATGAGTAGAATTCTAAGTAAATATGATAGCGCTAGATTTAAAAGGAATCCTAACAATGTGACGATGTACTTCCTTTCCATGTCTCAGATCCCCTAGATTTCTAAGAATGCTTGCCTAGATAAATTCATTTTCCCTTATACCAAGGCTTTAAATATGACAAAAAAGTTTCAAGGACTCTACCCCATTTCTATTCTGTGCATATCCTGCAATTATTACAGACCATAAAATAATGTCCACTATAGGGATTTAGCAAAAAACCTTCCAAGCCTCATCAATGTTTCTATTCCTTGCATACCCTACAATCATAGCATTCCACAACCCCCATTTCATTCAGAGATCTAGTCAAACATTTTGCGTGCGTAACCCAAACTATCACTTTTTCCATCTATATCAATGAGGGCACTACCTATGACTACATTAAAATCTAAACCAATCAAAACTATTATGTCATGAACCCTTTCGCCCTCCTCCAAATTTTCAATTCTTACTACTTTTCTCAAGTGTGGGAAAATCAACTCTTACTAAATCTACCAATTATCTAGAAACATTTGAAGCTACCAATAGTTTGAGGGTTTCTTATGAAAGCAATTTGAATTAAAAGAATATTTTTGTAGCAATTTGTATGTGTTTCATTTTCTACCTCTCTTTTCTATCACAGTGGTATAAGTAATGGAAACCAAAAATTGTTAGTTTTTTAACTATTTTTTTGGTGGTTCGATCTATTGTTTTGTTTTAGAGACTGCAACCTCTATCAAATACACCTGTATTTTGTTTTTTGTAAGCCAATAAGTGTTCAATTCTGATGAAACTTGTATTCTTGAAGACTATAATGATCAGAAGATTGGACTACATTTTTTTAATTTGATGTATCCATGCAAGGTCTTTAAGTTATTTTATTATTATTTTGATTTTCTATCATAATATTTGGGCCTAAATAAAATATTTACTTTCCCATCAACCCCTTCTAGAGAATGCTCAGAGCATCTATTATACATTTTGGTTTAATCCATTATTTGGTTCCTACAGTAATAGGCACACGATGATAATCTATTAGTTGATGTCATTCTTCTTTCTAATGAATAGCATTTCTTTTCAACTCATTGAAAATAAGAAAAAAAAATACAGTACAAGGAACATGATTCTTTCTGCGCAGGAGCTGCAATGTTATTTATTTTGTTCATTGAAATTTCATGGCATAGTAGTCTTGGATTCTTTTGGCTTCAAAATTGGATTGTATGATGATCAAATATTCTTTGAAAATATGATTTGATTTGCACAAATATGGAAACCCTTAATTAAATAAATAATCTCATGTTAATATAATATTACAATGTGGTAATAATGTTTCTATAATTATTTTTATAGTCTTAGGTCTTTTACATAAGATGATCAGTAAGGATAGTTTTGTGGAAAATATATGGTCCATTTTTTTTCCTTTATACCCAAGGGATAGGTGGACATGAAAGTCCTAGATTTGTGTGCAGGCTATAGATAGAGGGCACATAAAGTGGAGGGTGTTGACTCTATTCTCCTTATGCTTTCTTTACTACCACATTGGGTTTCCCTTTTCCATTTGCAATATCTAAAACACTTCTTCTTCCTTGTGTAAGCTCATAGATTTAGCCAATTATGGAGTGATTGCAGTGGAAGGATGGATTAGAAAATCTATAGCAATGGTTCATTTGGAGACTATAAACAATTTTAGACTGGTAGATCATGAAGATAGTTACGAGGGCATGGATTTGGTGGAATCTTTGTATCTGTCAATGCTAGAATTTTTTCTTATGCTTAATGGGACATCAAAAAATTTTGGGACCATAATACTGTAAATTTCTCATTCTACTATAAATTTATTGTTCTCTCTCTTCTTTTTCCCAAAGTGAACTTGCCAAGGGTTTGGGTATAGTTTTCATTTCCCTTCTGTGGGGCGAATCTTGATATACTTTTCTTCAAATTTAAGTTTTAATTTGATGAGACCCTAATTATGACTCCATTCTTTCTTGGTTTGTTATAACATACCCTTTTTTCAATTTTAGAACCACATAACACTGTATTGACTTATTTTCACAGTTGACTCTATTTTTTCCCCAATAACCTCCACAAACTAACTTTAACCATCAACATCAAAAATGTCACAGACTATTTATTTCCTTTTCATTGATATTATTGCAGGTGATAGGCCAACAAGTTTTTCCTATATACTTGAATGCGTTTGAGAGGTCCTACTTTAACATCTCTGACAAGGTGACAGTTAAGGAAGTTTACATGATTTCACTAGTGTAATTTTTTTCTTAACACTTTCAGATTAAATTTATGTTAACATTTTTTAAATCACTATTTCAGATTACATTCTATGATCTATAATTTCTCTTCTCTTATTTTCTTATTATGATGATAGATCATGGGATGCGATTTGAGATCATTTTAAAACCTATATACTTCCATTTGTGGTCATGGCCTAAACATTGGAACCTTCATCTTTATGCCCACATTGCCTTACTACCCTAAGAAATATTTTGAAAATAGCCTTACATGATGGTTTTTCCTGATTTTGATTAGGCACAGCTTCCCCTTTCAAACCCTTTTGTATATATTTTCCTCAACTATGACAGGCCAATCTAAATATCTTCTAAAACTGGTGTAGATTCATGGACTAGTACAAAAATAATAAAAACCATACATTACATTATTTGTGGCATCGTCTATTATGACTGCTTGGTGTAGAAAAGAAATTCATGACCTTGTATAAATATATGGTTTCCTCTGTCATATGCAAGTTGTGATCTCTTATGTTTATAAAAATCCTTGTATACTAAGGGTTTCTTGATAAATGTTTATCTAAAGCTATTTATACTTGTACTCTGAAATCGTGGAACTCTAGGTGATCTTGTAGAGTATATATTAATCTTTTGTAATATATCACCTATGTTGCTTGACACATGAGATAATTTTTTCATTATCAATGCACATGCTAATGATTTTTTCAATACTAATGATTCTTCATTGTGTGCTTTAATCCTAAATTTTTAACTGTGAGTATCCTTGTCTTTGTTATTGATGAGAGCTTTGTACTCATCGTGAGATGTATGGCTACTTGTAAGGCACTATCACTAATATTAGACTTTCATTGTCATTGGATTTCTTTAAGAATGATCATAACTAAAGTTGCATAATTACCTTACAGACAATTTGTTCTATCTTTTATATATGCTTTGTTATGGTGGACCCTGCTTTGATAGATTTACTCTTAGTCTATTCCTGTGACACCAAATCTAACCCTCGAAATGGAGGGTTTTAATATTGTTTTGAAAGATCTCACTCAATATTTCTTCATCCTTCATGGCAGACCCTTAGACCTATCTTAAAATTAAGTTGATTCATTATACCTTAGGTTCTAATAGGCTCAATATTAACTCCAATTAATATCATAAGGAGACAAATGACTGATCAATAATTAAGAAAGGAAATTACATTGTAATCAACATTTTCATTGATTTTTGTCCCTCCAAATAATACTTCCTTTCTTTGTATCTGATATATAAATGTAGGTGCACCATCCTTTGGCACTTGGTAGCTTCACTAAGATGATATCTAATTCAAAAGGGAAACAAATTGTAGTGTTTCTAAGCTATGATGGCGCTATATCACAAATTTTTGATGATCTTGATAAGGCTTTCATGAGTAACTAGGTAATAATAATATGTTTCAACAGTTAAATTAACATATCATAGATTTAATTTGATGCTAAAAAAGGTTTATTTTGGGCTTGTCTCCTTTGATACAACATTAGGTTATCATGTTTAGATGTGAGATGCAGTTAAAAGTGTGGAAAAAAAATTCCAACTGGTATAATCAGTGGAAGGTGCCTGGAAAAGGTGTGGATTGATTTTTCTTCATGCTTGTGTTGTCTTGTCTTGTTCTTGGATGTCTTATTTAGTTAGATCTATGGAGTTTCCTTTCCCTCTGTTATGAAAGATTATGTGAAAATAGCCCAAGTTGCACAAACTTATTAAGGAGTAACAGATTGAAAAAGTACTTTTGACAATGTTCAAATGCAATTGCAATGGGTTCCTAACCGTATGATGCTTTTGTTTAACTATTTTCTTAGGTTATTAAATTTTTCAAGTTGGAAGAACTATACTATGTTGGTAGCCGTGGAATGGACATTAAGGGGTTGAAACCAAGTTCAAAAGGCTCCAAAGCCAATGGCAAGGCAATTGACAAAATGGTGAGTGCAACATGATGCATTTTGTGGAGTGAAAGGGATTTCTTCAAGCATAAAGAAGAAGATAAATTATGATATTTCTAATGAACTAATGGAGATATGATACCAGATGTTGGAGCTTTATTAAATTCAATGGCTTAGCCAATAGATTCTGTAATAGGTAACATCAAGCTAAAATTATTTTAGGAAGTCGTTATTCACCCTAAATATTTTTCTTTTTCTGACAGAGAAACAATGGTATATTGTACCAGCCTATGAGTGAATATTTACCAATGATGGACAAGGTATGAGTTAACTTTATTCTTTTTTTTTGTATAAAATTCTCTATATCATCTGTAGAGAGGTAGAATGAAATTTTTTCTGTTAGCATGTCAAATTTTAGTCTTATTGTCAAGATTTATCTTGCTATTATTTACTTTAACCTTTTAGTGGAAGATGTTTATCTGTAACGTATAAGCATGAACCAAACTTGAGAAATAGAGATCCATTTTTCCCTACATACAATATTCACAAAATCAAAAGTCTCATGTGATTGTTTATATTCATTGATGAAAATAGCATTTTCCTTCTCTTGTTTTCTCATCCTAATGATAGATCATTAAAATGCAGTACAACACAATATGCAGTAAACCAATATGCAGTACACTAAAAAATTCAATACAACACAATATTTTTAGTTCATCCAAAATGGATGTTGCTATATTCAAAACTACCTACTACATTGAAACATGTTTGTAGACCAAAACTTTTATACACTTCCTTTTATTAAGTAAAGCTTCATTTATTCTTTCAAATCATACTGATAGAATATTTAGAGATATAAACACCACAAATTTCTAAGATTTGTTAAATTTATTATACCAATTCATAAGGTTCATGGAATCATAGAAAAAGTCTAAATTCATGAGGATGTCCATAGATTCCTATCAGAAAAGCATGATTTCCAATGATATATGGATTCATATTAGAATTATAGATTCCTAAGAATTAATAGATTTGAAACAAAAATAGAAATTTCACATTAATGAAAGGATCATTATACATGATATGGATTTCCATTCTTCATTTGGTCTTTTCTAACTTTAAGGTCTTGTTGTCCTAAAATGGCTATTCGCAATGTCTTCTTGACTAGGAACAATATGTTTAAATTCTTGAACCAGTAGGATGCCCCTATTTAGCATGTTCGTATGTACTTAGACTAATGGATAGGTCCAAAAAATCCTTATACTTGATTTAAGAACAAGAATTCTTTTGGCTACCTTCAAACTTTAGTTAATAGTTAGGCTATATATCCCAATCCAGGATTTATTCCTTCCAACCTATTTTAGATGCACCAAGGATGACAAAAATTAAAAGGCTTGGACAATTCTAATCTCTCTAAAGATCAAGTTCATAGTAAAAGATGTACCTATTCTTAATGAGTTAATGTTTGTTTATAGAATGCACACTCAAGGAGAATACTAGCTCATGTCTATTCTTAATTCCCATAATATCAAAAAAAATTGACGAGGGTCCCTCCTCACAATAAGATTAGGTTCCATTTATAATTCAGAAAAAGATATTAATCCTTTGGTTATATTCTATCCAAGGTTAAATGGAACAAAATATAAATTCAAATTCAATTATGCATGTTAGTAAATTGGCTATCAATTCCATACAATTCCATACAACATTCACCATTATGAGTATTATAGATTTTCAATGGATTCAACATTAATAGTTATATTCTAAGAGTATTCCAAGAGATAACTTTACTCGATTCATTACATTCCTAATGCATGAAGATGCTTCCATTCAAAGGATCAAATGAGTGATTGATCAACACTCATATGAGATTACTTGATTTAATCCAATAGTGTAGGCATTAATAAAAATTCACCATACTAGAATTTTATTCTCTTGACTTGATGTCAATGACAATCATAATGCATAGCACTAAGGTCATTCAAAAATATATTTAATGATGAAGGCATGGTACATCCAATATAAGCTTAGTACTGGGAATAAACACATGATAATATATTCTCCATCGAAGCACAAATATACCTATCCTTTACAAATGTACGGATATGCATATCTTATTAGGTGCATAAACATTTCCATTCTTATCAAGTGCACATATATTTATTGAATCTTATCAAAGCACATAAATAAACATTCTTATAATACTCAAACTAGATAAGTTGAATGCACCAAATTTTGATAAGTCTAAATGAAAAAAAGATAATTTGAATCCCATAGAAGGAATCTTGTAGCATACACGAGACTAGTAGTCATTATAGAAACTAATATCAATGAAGGAAATCATGTCTGGTTCATTTATGATTGAGGGAGACTTGATTTCAATAGCACAAGATTATTTCCATGTTAAATCTAGTATCCCCTTAGTGAAAACATTGCCCCAACATTCACCTATCAATAGATGATGGAGATGGTTTCCAAGACAAACCAATATCATGATGGACCAAAATATAAGCGCATAAAAATTTATTTATAAAAAAAAAAAAAAAGGTGGTGGATATTTTGACCTTAGTTGATTTCCTAATCGACAAGAAAGATATATAAACAAAGAATTGAATGACGAGAAATCTATATAAGAAATGAATCGATCGACGTCTAGTCGTCAGTATACCAACCAACACCTCATTATTTTCTGATGATTACGGCATCACTTATATAGTATTGCCATAATTTTTTCAATTGTTCATGTCATACATTGGTCGTAAGTTTGACCATTGGTAAAATGGGTTGGTCATGCAAGGTGCTTACAATTCTTGACTACACAGCCCTTTTTTCAACCATTGTGTCATCGATATTCTAACCAATATGTTATTCATCAAATGATTCAACACAAAAAGTTCGACGACCACATTGGTCGAATGTTCTACATTTTTGAGTCACAAAAGAAACCACTACGCGTCAAAAATTAGGCTAAATTTTATTAGTGTATGTATAAATTTTGCAAAGAATTGTGTCTGAGTTGAATCCAAAAAATATCCCGTATGTGGAATGCAGATTCAACTACCAATCCTCCATCTTACAACATCTCTTTGATTAGGAGATACTCGTGTGTTATTCTTCCAAAAATATTCAATCAAGGATTTTAAAGCTTCAACAATTGCTTTATCTTTTCACATTAGTCTACGAAAAAATGCCCATAACTTATTGTTATTTGGATCTTCCACTCTTTGACACCTTCCCATGACTCTGATTAGAAACTTTCTACTTATTTTCAATGTTTTTCTTTTCTTTCTAATGAGTCGATATTTCTCCATTTGAGTGCTTACTATTGTTGATGTAAGTACACATCGTGTGACATTACTATCTTTCGTGCATGATGTAGATCCCGCACTCTCATATGCAGTCATTAGATTCTTTACAATATTTTTTTCACTTGACTTGTTCATCATTCTTAGCCCAAGAATCTTCATGATGGGTCTAAATTTTATATTTCTCATCATTTCAACAAATAACTTTGACATCTTCCTGTCACATTTAAATTCTCAAAAAATAATCTCCAAATACTGATAGCATATATTTGACAAGTACGCTTGGGAATCTTGTCAGGAATTTCTTGCAAAATGTTAGTATCAATATAAATCAAATATTCTAGATTTTTATAAATAATTCTAGGAGGTGTTTTCAACTGTTGATTGGTCTCAACATTATAGGAACATCAACAACATTATGTGTGAATTTTGTACCATCAACCGTGATGATGTGCCTTGAAATTGATATGTGAAATATGGATCCTCACCAACTTGAGATGTTAATGTTGTGCCTTCTACATGACACAATGTTGTTCCTACACCTTCAGATGTAGATAATGGTGTGCCTTCAACATGATACAATTGTGTTCCTATACCTTGGAATATAGACAATGGTGTGCCTTCAACATGATACAATGGTGTGTCTTCAACATAATACAGTGGTGTGCCTCCAACATTGGATGATGGTGTCTCTTCAACTTGGGAACTCATAGATGATGTGCCTACACCTTGGAATGTAGAAAATGGTATGCCTTCAAGATGATACAAGGGTTTGTCTCCAAATTGTGTCTCTTCAACTTGGGAACTCATAGATGATGTACCCACATCTTCATAATTCAATTGTCTTGTTACACGCAAGTTTCTCATTTTCTGCCTTTTTGTCTCCAATTCAAGTTCTCTTACTTTATATTTATGTTTCATGTTCCTCATCCAAAGGAAAATATTCTTCTATGGTACGCAATTTTTTGTGTTCACAAAGTTGTCTCATTATTTCCCTTTTCTTCTCTTTGTCTCTTTCATGCTCTTCTGGTGTTAGATTCTTTGCTCATTTCCTTGGCATGATGATGATTTATACATATGAATTCATTACAACTTTCAAATTATAATATTAATCTATTATGATAAGTGAAGTTATAATATCAATATATTACAATAGCTCAAATTATAATATAAATCTATGATAAATTATAGTATAAATCTATTACAATATGTCAAATTATGCCTTCAACAAGTCCATATCATATCAGTTATAAACAAAAATCTCTTTATTCACATTTTACATGTAAAAAATTAGAAACTTACCTCAAACAATCAATTTTGGTGAAGAATGATTGACTTTCACACTTTGATGTTGATTTTTAAACAAAAAGGTGGTGCAAATTGATAGAATATGCTTTTTTGTAACC